>CBVK0103947479.1:0-15095 GCA_900067695.1 Picea abies
CTTCAAAGGTTTAGTTGAGAGAAACATGGAGCCGACATTAGGCCAAAAATGTAGAGATGAAAATGTGATAAGTAGGACACAATGAAACCCCATTAAATGTATTTTTCATGAGCCTAGATAAGGTAAGATTGATTGTTTTTTCATGTTTATGGAATCTTAAAAAATGTAAAAGAAGACTCCACTGGGGTACATTTTTCGAAAATAGTCTAGTCGATTCAAAAAAGGGGTAAACTTGCACCGAAAAGATGTCTATTCAAAACCATTTTAACGAGTGCGACATAGACAATATCACTCGACAATCTTCTCAATTTTAAGGAGTCTGAAAAGAGCTTAACTATGGACTTCGTATAGTATGTTCCTATGGACCAATTAACGAGTGTGAAGGAACAAGGTCACTCGAAAATATTTTCAATTTTAGTGAGTCTGAAAAGAGCTTAACTATGGAATCCGTGGGGGTTCCTTTTTCGTAAATTTAGTCACTTAGGCCCGAAAAAGGGTTAAATTTATACCTTAGAATACTCTTCTAGCGAACCAAAGCTCCTAGATTATAGCTTTGTTCGTAAAATTTACCATCCGGACTGAAAATGAAGAAACTACCTCCAAGAAGACATGCCTTCAAATTTTAGTTTGGCGAGCATGAAGGAAAACAAGATCGCTCAGAAATATTTTCATGTTTAGAGAGTCTGAAAAGTGCTTAAAATAAGATTCATTTTCTCGGAGTCTTGAGGGTGAGGTCAAGAGTGATGATACATCAGACATATGAGGCTCAACATCATAATCGTGATAGGACTAAAAGGACTCCCGAGCCTAAAATCATTGATAATGACATGGACACCAAAATGCAACCAGGATATACCTAGGGCATCCATGTAGAGGTAGGATCTACCACCAAATCACGACACTTCTAAAGAAACAATGATGGTTTTGTGTCGTAGTCTAGTGGGATCGATCCTATGAAAAAGTGGAAAATCCAACAAGATGCATAAAGTGGAGGTGGAAACCTAACTTATATGAAAAAACTTGGAGAAAGGAATTTTACCAAAGGACCTTTAAAAGTGACCTATCTCCAAAACAATTTTCCAAACCAAAAGTGAAGTGTATCGTAACATCCAATGAGAAACTCAAGAACCACATTAAACGATTTTAAGCCAGAAAAAAGGACAAAAGGGCTCAAAAAGTGGAAAAAAAGGCCAAAGGAGTCTATAAATAGAAGCTGACAACTCATTTTCACCATTACAAATTGAGAATTAACCAAAAAGCTAAAAATATGCCTTTTCTTAAAAAGTTGATTATGTGATCTTCATAGGAAAAAATGAACTTTTGTTCGGACCAAGTAAGTACAAACCAACCCCTCTTGCATTTCCATACTTCATTTTTTATTTTCTTTTAGTTTTTTTGGGGGGCACACCCTCCTATAAAAGGGTGGAACTACGTGTACGCGAGTTGTCTAAGGACAGCCTGCATATGCCCACATTCATATGCAACTACATCCAAGACAACCTGCGTACACCCTCAATAACATAGAAAAAGAATGAAAATACAAGAGCTAACTCCCTCTATGAACTTGTCATTTGACAGGATGTATTTCCACTAGAGACAGAGGGAGCATGACAAGACTAATATCTTGGTCAAAGAGGACCCTACTGTTGTCATGACATTGAAACAATGTGGGTTATAGAAGTTCTTCTGGTGTCCACTCATGAGGGCACAACCCAGGCTACTGAATGCCTTAGTGGATTATTGGCACCCTGATGCTGAGGCGTTTATGCTTTAGGGGTAGTCATTGACTCCAATGACTGAGGATATATAATTTCTAACTGGCCTCTCGAAGAGAGGGGAACCAATCAACTTATGTTCATTCCCCCTAGGCCCCACAACATCGTCGAGCTGATCGGACTACATTGTGAGGCCGACAATGAGAAAGTAGGTTCTCAGGTGACAATACACAATATCACCAACCTATCATTGAAAGTGATAATTTTACTCATTGGGAAGATCACTGGATCCATGACCTTTCATCAGGCCTCCCGGGTGCACATATATTGTGAAGTGTAGTTCTTAAATGCATGAGTGTTCAACTATAGCATGACCATGATTGACTGCATGAAGAGACAACTTACATAGTGTCATGGCAGAAGTAACAAAAACTTTGGGTTTGGTACCATTTTATGCTCATTCTTCTTCAAGAGAGTACCTAACATGAGTCCACAAGAGATAGTATGGGGGCATGTGGCCTCCTTCCCATCAATGTGTAGGTGGGCGCTGTTGCTGCCATGATAGGGGGGAGGAAGGACCATAGAGGCCTTCGACGATACATTTTTTGACTCGTGGGCACGATAGATTTCGACAATAGAGGACTACCCCTATGCTAGAATCAACTTTTCTAGGTATTCATACATGCTTGTACCTCCTGGGGAAGAGCGAGGAGAGATAGGTACATTTTCTTTTTTTTTAATTATTTAATTATTTAATTTCTTTTTATATATCATTTTTATCTGAATCAGATTATTTGACAACTATGTATCTATTATGTGTAGATGTGGGACTAGTGCGTCCAGAAGACTTCTCAAGGAACATGTGGCATCCTCAACTAGAGGCAGCACCAGTAGCAGCTGCCAGACCAAGAACATCAATATCATAGGGACCTCCAGTCAGAGAGGCTGAGAGATTTTTGAGATGGGTGGAGTGGAACCTCACTGCGCTCACTCGTGCAGTTCCCATGGCTGAGATCAAGGATCTACCACCATCGATGTAGCCTCACTTAGTTGGGGTGCCACGAACCTAGGTCCAACTCTTTCGGCATTTGGAGAACACCGCTATTCACTATGATAGGGCCAACAATCCCTGTTCTTATCTTAGGATGGACCACTTACGTGCCAAGGGAAATCTTTGTATATTTTTTAGGGAATAAGTCCCATGATGTATACCAGATTTATATTTTTGAGACATTCACTCCCACCTATGTACACTGATAGTTTTGATATATATATATATATTTACATATTTTTATGTCTTATGGATCACATTTTTACAATGTATGTATCACATTTTTACAATGTATGTACATGTGTATGTGTGTGCTTCTTTCTATGTGTGTGCAATATGCTAATCTAATACTTGATTAAATAGAGTATCGGGAATTTGATTTAGTCTCCTAGGAACATGGATATATGTAATGTAATCAAAGAAATGTTATAAGAGACGTACCCTAAGGAATCATCGGTGTAGAGTAGGATCATAAACATGATAAACCCCATTTAAATGGGACACAGCCAGCTATGCATCTAAGTAGACCTGAAGGTGATAGATACCATGTGACAAAGATTCACGAAGCAACTCTATCACTGTGCTATACTCGGCGACATTTTTTTTGGCGTCACCTAGACATATACCTCTAGAAGATAGCAACTGGCCTTGAGGTGTGAAAATCACCCAAGCTATGGAAGCAAGACTCCAAGTGTGTCAGCTAGAGTCATCCGTGAACCCAACAAACACCTATGATTCACTTGACATCTTCCACAATGAAAAATATGACATAAATAATGACACTTCCATAAAACAAAAAGACAAAGAACTAATTGTATAAGAACTATAATATATACAAGAAGTCACCCAAGGCGACCCACCTATGAGTAATAATTCTTGAGGTAGAACCCATTTATAGGATCCATCAAAGAATTTCCCTCAAAGTCAACTAGACGATAAGCGTCCTTCTTTAGTACCTCCTTCACGATGAAAGGTCTAAACCACATGGGTTTCAACTTGCCTGCCCCCTGGGGATTCTTATCTTGGTCATAGACCAAGACAAGGTTACCTTCAGATAAAATCTGAGGATGAACAGACTGATGATACCGACACTTGACTCATTTCTTGTGAGCCTCGTTGGTCAAGGCTGCATCATGATATTTCTCATCGAGTTGCTCGAGATATAATAATAATTCCTCAAGCGATGAAGTGTCTAGAAATAACTGTACTGCCAACTTTAAAGATGGGATCTAGCACTCTATTGGAAAGACTACTTCCAGGACATAAATGAGTTGAAAAGGTGAGAAATCAGTGGCAGTATTTACAGACGTTCAATATGCCCATAATGTCGAGTACAACATCAAATTCCAATTAGACTTGGCAGAATTGATCGTTTGTTGTAGAATAGTCTTGAGGGACTTATTCACATCTTCCACCTGAACATTTTCTTTTGGGTAGTAGGGTGATGAATGCTCTTTCCTCAACCCAATATTTGACGTTACAGACGTTCAATATGCCCATAATGTCGAGTACAACATCAAATTCCAATTAGACTTGGCAGAATTGATCGTTTGTTGTAGAATAGTCTTGAGGGACTTATTCACATCTTCCACCTGAACATTTTCTTTTGGGTAGTAGGGTGATGAATGCTCTTTCCTCAACCCAATATTTGACGTTAACTCATACATCATTTTGTTCTGAAGGTGACTTCCATGTTCAGTGACAATATCCTTTGGGATACCAAACCTTTCTATTATTTGATTGAAAATAAAGAGAGTTGTTGTCTCGCCAACATTATTAAATGTTGGCATAGCTTCAACCCACTTTGTGAAGTAGTCTACCACTACGATGATATAACTATACCCCCTGACTGAAGCCAGGTGGCATATAGTAAAATCAATCCCCCACTTGGTGAAGGGACAAACAGTAATGATGAGTAACATGGGAGCGGGGTGTTCCGTCATATTTCGAGAGAATATTTGACACAGGTGGCACTTCTTGACCAATTCAATGCAATCCTTGATTAATGTCGGAAAAAAGTAACTGGATCGTAGAATATTTTAGGTTGTTTCCAACCCAAACAAATGACCACCACATGCTTCAGTGTGAAAGTCATTAAGAATGAGTTTCTCTTCTTCGTGAATGAGGCACCAACGAAGTATGCAATCTACACCTCAATGATACAAAGTGTCATTGAGTATGAGATAGTTTTTTTCCTGATGGCATATACATTGACACTCATCGCGAGAAGTAGAGGCTGGGAACTTCAAATTCTAGAGATAGACTAGTATATATCCATACCATGGGTTCAAAGATGAAATCATAAAAAATATCTCCTTTAATCAGTGGTTCTTCGGGCATAACATCACCTGATTCAACTAGAAGTTTCGAGATAAGTTCCACAAAGACTAGTGACTTTTTGGACTTCTCGGAAACAAAATCCAAGTCAAATTCCTGGAGGATAATGATTCATCTACTAATATTTCCATCGATGACGCATCGTTTCAACATGTATTGAAATGGATTCACAACGATAACAATGATGGTCTTACGAATAAAAATATAATGATGGAACCGCTGGACAACATGCACTGCTGCCAACGCAAGCTTCTCAACATTGGAGTATTTGAGTTCTAGTCCAACCAGGCCTCGGCTCAGGTAATAAATCACATTCTCTTCGAGAAGATCATCCTCTTGAACCAAGACCATACAAATGATTGACTCTATGATGGCAAAGTAAAATAAGAAATCTTTATTATAATTGGGAGGCGGAAGTTGAGGGGAAGACGTGAGGGTGTGTTTCAATGCTTCGAAAGAGCGTTGAGCAGATTTGTCCCAATAGAAAGGGAATCCCTTTTTCAGTAAATGCATGAACCCTTTAGTGATTTTGGCATAGTTTGTGATAAAACACCTAAGAAAGTTAGCTTTAACCTGTGATATTTGAAGCTGAGGGATTGTGCATGGGGGAGGCAACTGAACTATCGCCTCAACCTGTAGAGGATTGACCATGATCCCTATTGTCGAAACTATGAAACCTAGAAGATGACCTGATGTCACGCAGAAACTACACTTGTTTGGATTCAAGCGAATCTTATAGTAGTGACATCGCTCAAATATTAGCCGGAGGTGCGCGAGATGATCAAATCTCTTACGAGATCATGATGCTATATCATTGAGATAAGCCTTGACTATGTGTCTTAGGTCATGGAAAGAAAAAGAAATGGCCCACTAAAAAGTGGCTCCAATATTCTTCAGGCCAAACGACATATTCCGATAAGAAAATGTACTCCATGGACAGATAAACATTGTTTTATGTTGGTCCTCAGGCTTAATCTATATCTGATTGTATCCCGAAAAACCATCCATGAAATAAATGACCTCATAGCATGTGCATTCATTGACAATCTAGTAAATGAATGGGGTGGGGAAATTGTCCTTTGGACATGGCTTGTTCAAATCATGAAAGTCCATATATACACAAATCGTACCCTTATTTTTGTTGACCAGAATGGGATTTGACACCCATTGAGTTAACTGAACGAGGTAGATGAAACCAGATTTGAGTAGTTTCTATACTTCAGTCTTAATAACTGCTTCTTTTTGAGGATTCACCAGAAAAATATTCTTTCGGACCAGCTTGGCACTAGGATAATTTTTTATTTCATGTTCGACAATTCTTGGTTCAATAACTGGCATTTCCTCATAAGACCAGGAAAAAATGTCTCATAATTCCTTAAATAAATCTTTATAGATTCGAATCTCCTCAGGGGAGAAATACACTCCGATGAAGACATCCTCCATGACGTCAGGGTTTCTAGAGATGTCAATAGGTATATCTTTATCGATGGTTTCCATATTACCCTCAGCATAAACTGTGTGTGTATCTAGAGGATTAATAGGACAAGACCTATCTCTAGTCATAGTCAACATGAATTCTCCTACCTCTATTCTTCCTAACTCTTGGAGGAAATAAGATATGTGATGGATATCATCCCAGGGTCTGTTTGGACTAGCTAATGCCTCTAACATATCCTCATCAGAGGGCAATACCAAGTCTAAAGAATTAGTAGTGGAAAGGGAACCTTGAGACCGAATAGGCTTGAGAACTATATTTAACTCCTGTGCAGGAGTCGGATTGGGGTTGGTTGAATCTTGTTGGAAAATAGAGTATGCAAGTTCTATCGTGAACAAGGGCATGGACATGCCAGGATTCCCTATCCCTTCTATCGAAGCCGATGGGGAAGGAAGATCCCATGGGTCGTTAAGGTAATTCATACAAAATGACGATACTTGAAAGATTTTATCCCTTGGCTGGTCGGGGATAGCCGATATCATATTGGCATCGCCAGAAGGAGGCGGGTAATTGAAAGTACCCATAAAAGGTGGGAAAAAACCAACCTCCACATTGACGATGCCAGGTTGAGGATTATCAATCATCGGGACCGTGGATGCCCCCGATGAAGGGTCAGGTTGGGAGAAGGAAAACTAATCAATGGTTATGATTCAAACCTCGTGTGGGAACAACAAGAACCAAAAAATTATTGTAAACATTGCATGCATTTCATATGTCCAAATCCTTCCTAACAATAGTTTGTAGTCGAGAGGCACATCGACCACTTCAACTTCGACACATATGGTCTTCCCTCCTAATTGCATAGGGAAAGAAGGGGTGATTCCATCTGGTCTAAAATAATGACCATTGAAAGCGGTAAGCAGAGTAGGTGATGGAGACAAAATGGGTTGGCCAATGGCATTCCAACATGCCAAAGACATCACGCATGTCGAGGCACCCTCATCAACCACTATGCGGAAAATATTCTGAGTAAAATATTCAGTGGTGTGAGCCACTACTATCTGAAACACAACGTAGTATGGGACACAAGGTTTCAAGTCAGTCATATCAAGCATGATTGTTCCCAGATTACAAATCTCAGTAGATCTGAAAGTGGACAAGAGAGTCTTTCTCTCCGAAGGGAAACTTTGGAGGACCTCCAAAGCATACATCAGGCAAGGGGTTTGTGACAAATCCTCCACCATAGAGTAATTTCGGGAAGCCCTTGCATTTGTATTATGGGAAGATTTATTGAACACCCCTTTCTGGATGTGTTTCATTGTTTCTCCCATCCTCTTCTTGATCTAGAGAGGAATATATGGGTTTACAACTTCCTTACCCTTTTTAGCAGTTTTTGGCATTCCATAATCGTGTTCCCTAGTTTCTATGAAAGAGGCACCTTTCATCATATAAACATTTGTGACTGATGGATTACTAGAAGACAGAGGGGGTCTCTGAATTCCCCCATCTGTGCTTGAAGAGGATTGAGTCAAATTTTTCCCATGTGGAAATGGGTTCGTTAACACATCAGGATGTTTCTATGCCAATAAATTATGGGCCTCTATAAGCCAAGGGAACAAGTGAGTTAGATGGTCCTTTGTGCAAAGGTTACACAGATACTTCCACTTTATTTTTTCTATGTTTCCCCACCAACATTGTTGGTGGGGTTATTATCCCCCTTACCCTTCTTGTTTCATTTCTTTTTCTTTCCGTCAGGTTACTGGTTGGCCTTCGGGTTTGTTGACTACACATTGTGTACACCAGATGTTTGGGTAGGGGGAGCAACCGAACTAGAGGTTTGGCTGGTCACTGTCTGCTATATAGACAATTGTTGTAATTGATTCGACAAATTATTAGTGGGTTTTGCTTGTGATGAACTAACTATACCATCGGCATGTGGTCCAAACTTTTGTTTGTCCTTGTCAAGGATAGACTATAGTGCGTCTAGAAAAACCTCATAGAGTAAGCCAGGTTGAGAGTATATCAGTTCAAGCTATTGATCTCTCATTATAGCCTCTTCCTCATAAAACACTCCTGACGTTGTAACATCCTTGGATAAATGAGGTACCAAATACTTAAGGAACCACTCCAGTAGGAAATCTGGAGGGACCAGTGCTTTTATCAAACTCTTTCAATGTCGCCATTCTCAGATGTGATCCGAGATATGATCGTCCTTTTTTTTCTCAAAGTTGGCCAAAAATTTGGTTCTAGAATCATATCTCACAGGTAATTGGAAATGGTTGAGAAAAACCATTGCCAAATCACTAAAGTGAGAGTATCTTGAGTGATCGATCTCAATGTACCATTTCTAGGCACTCCCAATAAAAGTGCATTGAAACAAACACAACTATACAGAGTCATCTCATAGTGAGTTCAATGAGCACCGTAGGTGAAACGTGGTCACGTGATCACCGGATTCTTCGTTAGGATTACCTTCGATTTTCAGAATGTTTGAGGGAAACTTAGTTGGCATGGGAGGCCAACATGGATTGTGACAGATTGGTTCATTTAACAACCTTGACAAGTATGGAAAATGTCACGTCCCCAGAAACAATATTTTGGGTTGTTGACTATGTACAGGAAGAAAAGAGCATCAAGTTTGACTGACATTAGGCTACCAGAAAACATTGGTTTGTTGGCTAGGGTTCTGGTAAATACCATGGCCTTGGCCAACAAATGGATATTTCATTTGTTGGGAACTCATTGACTGATTCATGTAAGTGGACATTGAGGGTTGGTTGAGGATTTCTCCCTGTGTTGTGTTCCAAATATTCTGGAAAGGGTTTCCCCCTACCGATCAGAAGGCAATAGGTGTTGAGACTTGCCCAGGGTTCCATTGACTATGGAAGCGGTTGCCCCTGGTCAACATCACTGACAAGGGAACTGCTCCCTACCATGGATTCTAGAGTCCTTGTGAGGAGAAGACTCATGTGTTTTCCCCCTGTGTAGGAATAGTATCTTGCACAGGATTTTTTTGTCCATAACCAGGGTTTCCCATGACTGAGATGACAGATGAAGAGAAATCATTATTTCCAAATGCGTTGAACAAAGAGAATGACATTGAACCCACCAGTGTGGTATAGGAAGAAGGGCCTAGACTACTTTCTTTGAATAAGTTGTAGTTCATGTTTGACCCGATGGGTTGTTGGGGAGAAGCGCCGAGTGAGGGGTATGAAGGAGGTATATGACCCCCATTGTAAGGGATAACATTATAAGGGGCTGAGATACCCCCCATGGAACCTTGCAGAGGAGTGTTTGATCTATCTTCCCCTAGACCCATGGTATGTAGGGTGGAGTAGGTGAGGAAAAATTTTGTATCAAAGCCAGGCATCCCGTATGAAAATGGAGTACCCATCGCACTCTGTGTGAGTGGTGTAGTGATCACGCCATAGATGGAATCATACTGCTACCCGAAGTAGAGGAGGTTGAGACCATTGTGGTCTGGACCGACGAAGGTGGGTTAGGAGGTGGAATGCCCCCACTGGTGGCAGCCTTTGAGGGAGTGTGAGGAATCCCTGATGAAGTAGCAACACTTTGTTCCATCACTGCTTGCACGACTATCTGACACTCTTGTTGTGTTACCCTTGGAGGGGAAAGTTGTATCAAAAGTGGCACTGACAAGTTAGTGATTGGAGGGTTAAACATACTCAGAGCTTCCACTCCAAGGTAAAAAATAGTCAGTTCTTATAGATATGTGTGTTATCCTCTCAGAGCTGGCTTGGGCCAATTTTATTGTGGCTCGGTCGCCTCAAATGACCCTTGCTGGTCAAGTCTTCATCGTAACAGTGGCGGTGGTGGCTCCAATGTAACCGACAGCAGGCTCTGAAGCCTTCGTGACCAATAGAGCTCTTGATATTCCACTTTGTGAGAATATCAACAACACAGTGAGGATTTTACTAACGTTCAAAACCAAGCACACACTAGAAAAGTTCCGATAAGACAAATGAAGAAAAACGCTATCTAGTTGGAAGAATAGTTACAACAACCAACACTAGAGCAACTTACCAGTGAAAGTTCAACTCGAAAATGGAAGCACCCTCTCAGTATACTCTGCAAAGCGTGGCCCGAAGTCTACCCTAGGTACCACGGTATACCCCCACAGTCACCTATGTAAGTCTCTAGAATAAATAAAACTAGGTTTCCAACTTGTGAATAGTCACCGAGCGGGTACAGTCAATAGTCAAGTGGACCGCAATGAGTAGGGTAACAAAGCCTGAAAACTACTGAGGGTATTGGAAGCAAGTGGTCTGGAAGACAACTGAGGATCCCAAATGGATTTGGGTTCCACGAAGCTTTGTAGGAAAATGGAACCAACAATATCCCACAGAAGTTCCTTAATATATGTTCCCCACTATGCTCGATCTAGCTTTGGAAGGGTTATCTCCACTACCTTTCCGCACGTGACCTCAGGTTTATCCCCTGTGTTAGAGGGGGGTCCCATATAACTTTCATGTTTACTAGACTTTTTACACTCCCTAGCACTGACTCCAATGTTTGTTTGTAAGCCTTGAAGAGTTTCCTCTCCAACCTAATTCAAGGCTCTAGCCTAGACTAGTTGATTGACCCTACAAACATAAATTCTAGTTGATTTTAAATGGCTTGTTTTAAGTCAATGAAATGACAATGAAACTAGTGGTGTGTTTTGAGAGACGAAGAAGGAGAAACAAACGAAATTGAAAGAAAAATTACTTCTATTTGAAAAATAAATATTTGCAATTAACTCTTTAACCAAATTTTTGGAACTAACTTTTTCTAAGATCTTTTAAAGGAAAACCTAAAATGAAATTTTGCTCGACTACGAGCTACCTGATGTTCTAAGCAATCAGTAAAGAACTTAAGAAAATAAATCATTTTCCTAACAAGAAAAATAATCAACGCAACTACTTAACCAAACAAAGAAATGAAAAACTTTTTCTATTCTTTTTGTTATGCTTCAAACAAGAAACTTGAAATAAATTATTTTTCTTTTTCTTTAAAGCAAGCGAAAGGAGAAAAAGTGAAAAACAAGACAAGACTGAGAATTGACCTCTAGCCCACTATGGATCATAGGGAGTCACTAAAGACACCTAAATAGGTTGGTCAACAACTCCAAGACTCACCCAAAACCCTTTCGAAATTAAACACAGGAAATCCTTAAAAATATAGTCAAACTGACATCAAACCCAAGCTTCAACTATAAAAACAGAGACATTGTACTTAATCAAGAAACCATGAGAAGTTAGAATTCAATCAGGGAAGAGGTTGATTGCCTCTTCTTAAGGAAAAATTTCCTAACACAGGAACACAACTAACACTTAAGAAACCTGCATATGTACGTCGGTTGTCTAAATGCAGGGCACGTATGTATGCGTGCAGATCCACCACAGGCCGCCTACACCTCTATAAATTATCAAAAAGGAAAACAAACAGGTAGACTGATAAGGAAAGGAGAACTGGTATGACACCAACAAGTGACCAAAATCCCTTAAAGACTCACAATTCCTAGGATGGTTTCCTTTGATTGGAATGACCTTGTTGAGCCTCACCTTTCTTCTTCTGCACCCTTTTAAATAAGGGTTGAAGTTAATTCAAAAAACACTTAACGATGTATTGTGGATGAAGGAGCCTCCGCAAGTATTAAATCCTCCTTGGCTTGGAAGGATTTGGGTTCTCCCGAGCTTGTGTCTTCCTCACATGAATTGTTTGCTTTTGACAGTAAAAACAGAGACAATGTACTTAATCAAGAAACCCTGAGAAGTCAGACTTCAATTAGGGAAGATTTTGACAGGCCTTTCTTAAGGAAAAAGTTTCTTGACACAGGAATGCTACTGGTGGTTAAGCATCCTGCATATGTACGCTGGATGTCTAAAGGCAAGGCGCGTATGTACATGTGCAGACCCACAGCAAGCCACGTACACCTCTGTAATTCCTTAAAATGAAGACAAATAGGTAGACTAACAGGGAAGGGAGACATGGTATGGCACCAATAAGTGACCAGAATCCCTTAAAGACTCAACAGACTCAGAAAGAAACTCAAAAAAGATAAAAACCAATCAAACACCCATAAAATCCCCTAAAACCTTAGAGGCTTCCCCAGTATGGTTGCCAGTTATTCTATAGAGGAAAAACCTCCCTATGGACTACACTAGGGTTCAACATGTAGGCATATCTAACCGACTAAAAGTTTCCTACCTTTCTAACTGCCCCGAACATACCCCAAATTCATACATGAAAGACAAAGTGAAAAGATCAGGTAACTTTACCTTTTACTCCATGTCCAGTGTCAATCCTCTCGCATTCGATAGCTCCACTGACTTCAAGCCTCCTCCCAAGGCTGACTTGCATTCATAAATAGATAAACATGAAACCACAAAACATGCATCTCATATATAAATCATGGGTTAGATGTTATAATAAATCATAAATCCAATTCAAATATTTGACACATCATATTTCGAGATAGGAAAAGTATTTATTTTATTGATATCACAATGTTTACTTACAACAAGGCCGATGACTACTCTATGAACCTGGTTTGGGCTCCTCTTCACCAAGCTTCAACTGCACCTCTGCATATCTTTCTCCTCTCAAGCTCTCTCTAGGGAAATAGAATAGGCTTATGATGGAGGAAAAAGGGAAAAATAGGAAATTCTACTACAAATCTCACAAGGTGGCTGCAATTATTTGGGGCAAGGAGGGGATGTGAAATGGGCAGAGTTTCACTATTCTTATGCTTGGCTTGGGAATGATACCCCAACACCTCCTTTTATATGACAAAAGGATGGTTATTCGGTTGGGTGACAAGTTATAGGCGATGGATCAGTTGGGAAATTATGCAAGAGCATCTTTCCACCTCAACAGATGCACCAAAAAAACAACACGTCAACATGCATTTGGAGATAAGTAGAGGCGCCGACTCTCTCATTTTTAAAATTAGAATTATAAAATTTTGTAAATTTATGTGTAAGGGTGATAAAATGCCAAATCCATGCCTTTGGACAGGTGTGGATGGGTTCATTGAAATAACTAATTGTAAGAAGGTCTAGATCCATGTCAGGTCTGGATCTTTGTTCAATGTAATGAGTCATAGGTTAAGGTGTCTTAACAAAAATGTTGATAGCATTTAGCCCATGGAGAGGATAAGATTGAAGAGACTTCTTGTAAAAAGAAATAAGAGACCAAAGTTATGGGTTAGAGAAGGAAGCATTAGAATAGTGATAGAGTAGTGAGAGGATGAAAAGAACTGAAACTCTGTGATAGTCTAATCTTGTACACAGTTGTAAACATACACTAATATTAATACAAAACAACAGTTTTTCCTGCACATGAGTTATCTGAGTGTATTTATTCAATTGAATGAATAATATATGTGTATGTTCATATATGTTGTATATGTATGTTAGATCTCATCTTCAGGGATAGACATACTTTATTGTCTATGAGCTCTTTTGAATTCAATCTAGGTTCTTTGTGGCTAAATGCAAGGAGTTGCTTGACAGAGTGTTGAAGACTCTATGAGCCAGTGAAAAGAGTGCACATATGATTTCTCTATTGAATTCAAGAATAATATGCCAGGAGGGCACACCTGAAGAATTATAAACTCAAGAAGGAGACAAAAGGTTGCTAAATACATTAGAGGAGAAATTGTGTAGAGAAAGCACACAGAGACAGAGTCATTGAGAACTCTGTAGAGATTTTCCAGGTGGGCATCAAGAGAGTGCAAGGAGTGCACTAAAGAACTCTATTTTGAGTTCATAGAGAAGAGAAGTGTCATAGGATAAGACACTTACAGAGTTGTTGAACACTCTAGAGGAAGACCTATGCAAGGAGTGCACTAGGCCAACACTCAGACAAAGTGTTGAAAGACAACCAGTTGAAGGCCAGCCAAAGCACAAGGAGTGCACACAAAGAGAAATTGTTTCAAATTTGTAAGATCAGGAGGAATAATACATTTTCATATGAAGTTCCTGTAGAAATAATCAGAAGTTCAAGACACTTCGAGGTCCAAGCCACAAACAAGCTTAGGAGAGATATCACAAAATTGCATGCAGAGCACAAGTGTGCGTAGGGTCGATGTCAAGTTTCATCGATGAAATATCAGGAGGGACAGTCCATTCAAAAATTTAGACGAGACCTAAAGTTACAGGGCTTGCAGGAGAAATTTCGAAGGCCATAGCCTTTGAAATGTTTGAAATCTTCAAATTTAGGGAAGAAAGAGAAAACAAAGCTAAGGAGGAGTAGTGGTTTTAAGCTTTGAGAGGAAACACTTAGAAAATTTTCTAGGTCTTGAAGAGTTAAAGCGTCTAAAGGTGGAGAACAAAAATTCAAGGTAGCCGAAGAAAGATCAAGGATTAAGATTCATCTAGGAGGAGATGAAACATTTCAGGCCATTAGATATTGGATAAGTAGCACACTAGTTAATCACAAGTATCCTTCATAATTTTGCAAACTGGAAGATTTGGAAGGAGCAAAGTGAAATTCGCAAAATCTGAAATTGTGAAATGATCGTGGTTGTTCGTTGAGGTAGGACACATGGTGA
>CBVK0103947542.1:0-14125 GCA_900067695.1 Picea abies
CTGGTCTTATGCAGTTGTGAGAGAGAGTGTGTCAAATGAGCTCTAGTGCCTTCTTATTTATAGTCCTCCAAGTGACCTAACTGGTCCGACTTCTACTGCTACAGGCTAATAACTTAATATTACATTTTCTCTTGAGTTAACTTGTCTTCTAAGGTTCGTATCCAGCCATTTAGGGTTTCTCTAGCTTCCCGGAATATTCTAGTCTCATCAAAGGTTACACGTGGAGGTTAATACCTCCCGCAACTACCATAATATCAACACTTACAACGCACTAAAACATACATTTTTCTAAATTTGTCCACAACAACATATATATAATCATAACATTTCTTGGATATAGGAAAACCCCCTACAAAATCCATAGACACACTTTCCCATGGACGAGAAGGTACATGAATTGGTATATACAAACCCAAGTTTTTGTTACTTAGTTTTCTAGTGGTACACATCACACATCCTTTTACGTATTTAGACATAGTTTCATGCATCTGAGGCCAATGGCAATAGCATTGTAGTTGAGCTATTGTTTTTCCTATACCACAATGACCAAAAATGAGCGAAGTATGTGCTTCTATAATACACCCACTCTTTCATCTTGTGGAATACACAAGTTACCAAGATGATATAAAAATTTGTCATGTACAAGATAATCTAATTCTTCCACTTTAGTACCATGGACTATTGTTTCATAAACATCCTTAAAATATTCAACTCTGACATATTCTTTAGTGTAACTTTCATGAGCTAATGAACTATGTTGTAAAACAATGGATGCATTAACAAAAGGTCTAGATAACATATCAACAACTTTGTTTTGTATACCTTTATTATACTCGATGACCAAGTGGAATTGTTGTGAGAATCCCATCCATTGGAAATGACAGGATTGTTGTAGCTTGGTTTGTGATTGGAGATACTGCAAAGGCTAATTATCCATATGGATGATTGCCTCTTTTCCCATCAAATAGTGTTTCCATTTCTTCACACACTAACCAAAGCATACAATTCTTTGTCATAAGTAGGATAATTTCTTACCACGCTAGTGAAGGTCTTAGAATGGTAACAAATTGGTTTCATCCTTTGTATTAACACTACTCCCATGGCGTAATCACTTGCATGTTTTCAATCTCAAAAGATTGTTGTAAATCTAGTAATTCCATAACTGGGGTTGTATTGATCTTTTCTTTCGATGTATCGAAGGATTTTTGTTGTTTACCTTCCCATTGAAAGACCTACTTAGTGTTTTTCAAAGCATGTAAATGAGATGTAATGGAAGAAAAGTTAGCAATGAACTTCCTCCAACACTGAACTTCCCCTGGGAAGCTCCTAAATTATGTTACATTATTAGGCTTAGGCCACTTCATAATGGCTTCAAATTTAGCTAGGGATCAATTTTCAATTCAACACCCCCTACTATATAGCCTAAATAAACTAATGATGTTTTCCCAAATTCACATTTTGACATCTTTAGGCACAATTTCTCCTTTTTTAAAATATCTAAGACTTTCCTAACATGCTTTACATGATCTTTCCAAGTTTTATTGAAAATCAATATATCATCTGAGTAGACTGTTACAAAATCATCTACGAATGGCATAAATACATCATTCATAACTTGGATGAAAGTAGTGGGAGCATTACAAATCCCAAAGGGCATAACCATACATTCAACTAAAACTTGTTAAAATTTTAAAAGAATTTTTCCAAATATCATCTTCATTAATCCTTACTTGATGATAACAACTTCTTAAGTCTAACTTTTTAATTGATCCAACCAATCATCAATATGAGGAAGAGGGTAACAGTTCTTCATCGTAATTTTGTTCAATGCTCGAAAATCCACACACATTCTCCATGTACCATCTTTCTTTGGTACCAACACAATGAGTGATCCACATGGAAAAGTACTTGGCCGGATGACTTCTTTCTTGAGCAATTCCTAAACTTGTTTCTTTATTTCTTCATTCTCATGCATAGATAACCTATGCATGCCAATGTTAACAAGAGGTGCATCTTGCTACAGTTGAATCTCATGTTGTATATCTCTCATCAGAGGTAATCATTGTGGTTCCTGAAACACTTTATCATAGTTAGAAAAAATATTAACTAATTCATCTTTATGTTTAGGATCACATCCTTCGAAAGGTTTGGATTTATCATCATCCTTAGCTTTTACAATCATGAGTACAAAATTCTTTCTTTCATTTACAAGCCTTTTCATTTGTATTGTAGTAACAAGAGACAAGTTAGTCTTCACATAATGGGCTCTTACAATAGACTCAATCCCATCCTTTGTAAGATGATACTTGTTCTCTTCCCTATAGAAGATATCTTTCCTGCCATACAAATAAGGACTTCCCAAAACAATTCCACAAATATCAAGTGGTACGACATCTAATTCTACCTCATCTATGAACTTAGAGGTGATTTCAAATCCGAGCTTACATTGTTTAGATACATGTCAACACCTTCTACTATATGGAAGCTTGTTTCTCGACATCCTTTGCACTAGAAAGGTGATAGAGGGAATACCACTCGTGCATCCAATTAGACATAATTTTTCCCATCAATTTCCATGTTGAACCAAAAGGAGGATAAGCGGTGCCAACAATGGCTTAACTGCCAACCTTCCAAATCAATGGTTTATGTGAGTTTTGAAAACATATCCACCATGTCAAGTGCTCAAATCCATGAACTCACCTTTGGATTGAATGGGTAACCAGGGATTTAGTCTCTAGAAATTTATTCCATCAGGATTCGAGTCTCACGTGGAGGACATAGGAGTGGTGTTGTCTTTGATAGTTCTAGAGGTGGGAATGTGTACATCTTTGAAATCTTTTTGAAATCGACCTCCACCACATTGCTAGGGATCTGGATGCTTCTTAACACCAAACAAACCCATTTGTCGTGGAAATTTATGATTGGATCGATTGTGGGAATCCTCCTGGATCAAAGAAAAACAACATCCCCAAGCCCTAAACATAGCCTCTCTGACTCAAATGCAATGAACATGTCCTCAAGCCACAACATAGGAGCATGGATGGTTTTTGAGGCCTTGACCATCATCAAGGATTGAAAACTAGTGTCTTAGGATCTTATTGAAGATTCTTGAGATCAAAAGACTTGAAAAGGTACTCGAAAAAGTATTGAGGCATAAACATGTTCGGGGGGGGCTTATTGGCCTTAAAATCTATTGAACCTTCTCGAGCTCAAGCACCATGAACAACACCTAGAAACCATGACATGAGCCCTCTCTAGGGAGTCCTTGACATATGATTTCAATATGGGCATTGTTATCAATTCTTGGGCATCATTGATGGGTGTTGAATCTGTGTTGGCCCTAAACTTTTCTTCTTAGGCTCAAGTGCCATGGATGAGTCATCAAACCTCGACATATGACTTCTCTTCGTTAACAATTTCCTCCAAGAGTGTTATGGGCACCAACACTAGGTTAGTTGTGCACCAGGAATGTGTCTAGAGGTCTATCCAAGGTCACAGAGGGAGGATAATGAGCCTTTTTCCAAAAATGATGCTTGTCATGCACAATCATCATGAACAATTCTTATTAATCACAAAGCTTCTATGGTTATAGTGTTGAGAACATCCTCGAACGACCACACAAGACCTTTGTATTATATCTTTGGCCTACTTGAGGGACACAAGTGTCATGATTAAACCACAACACATGCACTAAATGAGAATATGTCTTGGACCCACACCATGGATCATTCCCTAAGGCATGGTTGGGATTCTTTAGCATTTGAGTGGGATACAAAAGCCATGAGTAGATTTTGTGCATTGGAAATTGTCTTCGAGGTCCAAACATGTTGAGTGGGGGGGACAAGGGGCTTAATCCCTAAGTTAATGTCTTCTAAAGCTCTAGTGTTATGTTTAGGGGAGGAAAACACTTAGGCCTTAGGGCTTAGATATTGCCTCTTTGGCTTAATCACCATGAACAACACCTGCAAAACCACAACACAAACCCTCTTTAGGGGGTGTTTAGCATCAAGGTAGATATAGATTCCATTAATATCTTTTACACACCAAGGATAGGTTGTGGGGCCTTGAACATCACCAACAAAGGAAAACAAGTGCCTCGAGATATTATTGAATCTTCTTGGGATCAAGAGAATTCAAAAAGTCTTCGTACCAGCACATGAGTCCTTTGTGTGGGATATGGCATATAACTACCATTAATTGGTTTTTGGCATTAGTGATGGGTCTAGGGGCCTAGACCATGGTCAAAAAGGAAAACAAGGGACTTACATAGAAAAAACAACCTTCTTGGCCTCAAGCGTTTTGAACAAGGCCTCCAACCACAACACATGCCCTCTTTATCGAGTCTTTGACCCCCAAGTATTATTCTAGGCACCATTAAGAAATTTTGCACAAAGAGGATAGGCCTAATAGGACTATGCCGAGGGAAGAAAAATATGTTCTAATTTTAAACCTTGCCTTATGAAACATAGGTCCTACAGTAGGCCCTAATGTTAAAGGTAATGGAATTATTGTAAAGTTTTGAATATATGGAACGCATGCATGTTCCTATAAATTCAAAAAAAATGGTGGGAGTGTCTCTTTTCCTCTATATGTTGGATGAGTTGGTTGCTTTGATTTTAGCTTTGAAATGACAAACTTGGTGATTCAGGCTACATAAACAAAACAAAAAACCCATTTTCTCAAATCCCTGTTCTTATCCACGTTTTCAACCACAATTTTAAAACCACATAATCATTGCTAATGAAACTATACACACTTATAGAGATTTGTATGTGAATTTAAAATATATTGTTTTTTAAGAAAATAAAATATTGCCTTCTACTTTTTGTTGATTTTTATCTATACATATATCATAATTCTAAAATGCATATAGGTGTTTAATTTCTAACGTAACTTTTTATCGCATGGTCCATTTAGAAAACAAATTGTATGATGCACAAGTACAAACAAAGACCTACACGTTAAAAAAATAAAATCGATTCATTATATTAAGACCCTTAAATGCAGTCTTAACGTTGGACCTATTTATTTCAGAGCTAAACTAAATTTATGAAATTTTAAAAATATATGTAATTAACATTATGGTAGCTCATAATAATCAACTATAATATACAACTATACAATTTTGTTTCAGGAAATTTGTCATTTTGATACTAAATCGACATATTAATGTGTCATGAGGGGAAGCATTAACTTGCACCAGCCCTGAAGCAGACATGGGGATTAATCATAGGAAAAACTTGGAGCTCAATGAGCATTTGAGATTTTTGTAATTGCTAGTCGAAATAATCGTGGCCAATCTAAACCTACCTCTAGAATTCATTTCATGCCCCCTCTGTTGTTAACTCAAGCTCAACTGAGAACCCTCCCTCTAAGGCCTCTATTTGGGCTTGAAGGAACACAAGGACACATTGTGTTCTCAAAATTTGAAATGGATGGATGGCATAGGTGAGGTTTGCCTTAATGCCACAATTGAGGAAGAGAAGCACTTGGATGACGTTGGAATGGAGACACAAGGGGACATGCAAGCATAAGCCCACCATGGGCATGAAAATTAACAATTTTATTTTCAAGCTTTAGTATGTTTTGTCATATTATTTTTTTTCTCTATAAATATGTAAGGTACACCTACCAAGTGCCCTGCCAAGCCTATTAAGATTGGAGCAAGGAAAACAAACCTTTTAGGAAGATGGATGTGAAATTTTTCATTTTGAATATTCAACTACAACCACCCTTAAACTTTTTGTATATTGTCCACTTCAACATAAATTATACTCCTTATTGTGAAAAATGATTTTTTTTCCTACCATGGACCATTGTGACAATTTTTAGATCATCTAAGATGGCTAACACTCTTAATATGAGTGATGGAGAGAGTGAGAAAAATAAAATTGAGATGTGTTAAGTTTAAGATGAGAGTGTGTTGCTTTATCAACTTATCAATGTCATCTCACTAGTCAATTACTTTTTTAACAATAATTTTATATTCAAATTATATATTTAAATTTTTAGATTTTAATAAACTAAAATTTTAAATTTCTTATATACAAATATAGAAATGATAAAATTTTCAAAGTTAAATTTCTTATATACAAATATAGAAATGATAAAATTTTAATCATTAAAAATTAAAAATTGTTGATAATTGAGATTGAAATATTGTTTTTTATAATTTATAATTTTTCTTAATTTAAATTTTTACTATTGATATTTTGTTGTATGACATCTTTTTTATATATTTTTTTAGATAATACAAATAATAAATTTAAACATTTTTATATATTTTTATAATTTCTTAAATTATTTTTTTATAATTTCAATATTTAAAAAAAAAAAATATTAAAAATATTTTTCAAACTTAAAAAGTTTGATCCTCCACTTTTTTTTTTTAAATATTTTTTTATAACGATTTTACAAACATAGAACCCATTTAAACATGATCCAATCTCCGTGAAAAATGTAACACTTTATGTTTATATTTTTCTTCTTCTGTATTGACTTAAGATTCCAGATTAAAAGCTAATTTTACTATAAAGCTTGATATTAATTTTAGTTTAATTGTTATACATGTGGAAAACAAAAATAAACCTTCATCAGATATTTTATTCTTAACATAAAAATTGGAAAACGAAATTGTTAAAAATTTTAGAGAACTTGATTATATAGAGCACATTAACAAAAAGATTGATCATAGGCTTCATGCCTTCTGGTCCAAATGCAAATACCTTTGAGAAATATTTAGGTCATCCCTAAAATTACGAACAACAACGGACCTAGCTCTTTTCTATCACTGGGGAGTTGGAAACTTAGAAAAGAGATGAAGATGATGGTGGCGTATCAGAAGTTGGCGACTGAACACATTCTTCTGATCTCTCCTCCTTGGGATGCTGTCTTGACACCAACATTACTGAGCTTCACCATGGATTGTGTGAAGGCGGAGTTAAAAGAGTCGATCGAGTTTGCAAAAGTGTCTACAAGACGCCGGGCATCAGGGTCAGAGACGAGATCTTCATCAGATCCTAGCACTGCATTTCCTGCTATCAAGTTCTGGAAGTAGCTTGTGTCCCACGTATTTTTACTGCCTTTGTCAAGAGCTACTCTACGGTTTCCGTTGCCGTTCGCAGGGCAAATGCTCTGGAGTTGCCTCAAAGAATCTGGATTTATGTTTGGATCCGGCATTCCAGTGGACTTGTAGTTGTATAACCGGTCGCTGAAGAATTGGCAGTCGCTCTGCCCGATTGTGTGACCTCCTTCTCATCGACAATGAAATTACTACTTCAGGAAGTCTGATGAATACATAAGACTGGAGATCATGAAATGGAGTTTTCATAAAAGGATTTAATAAATAATTCACCTGAAAGAGCAACAAGGTCCTCAGTAGCGAGACCCCGAGCAGAGAACTTTTGTTTGAGGGCGTTGACAGAGTCTCTGGGAGATGGAAAGTTCACTGCCACGTCAGATGCAAGCGATCTTCGTCCATCCAATCTTCCTAATGGCACTTCCCATGAAGGTCCATTGGTCTGTTGTAAATAGGCATCAATATTGCATTCATTAGCAACCTTAAAACTAAATTACAGTTTACAGTTATGTGGTTTAACTACATGCAGTGTGGCAATTGGGTTTATATTAGCACAGCCTCAAACTGGAGGTTGGTGAAAGCCAAAAGGTTTAGGTTGGTATAAGCTGATTCACATTTTTCTATTTTGTAATAAAATCTTAATCTTTGTTAATCACTCAGACATATTTTATTAATATTTATAATTTTGTTCATACAAAATTGATTAAGCACTAAAAACTTATTAAATGTGTCCATTATTAATAAGTATACACCTTTCAGTTTAATTAAACATATAAACAACAAGATGATTGAATTTATATTCACTAAACAAAACAAAAGATGAAGTAAACGCACTGTATCAACTAACATAAGATCTGGAGTCAAAACCATCCTAGTGTTGTGAATAAAGCAAAATGTAAACTTCAAATGATTTTAACATAAATTTGTTTTATAGATCAGTTGGCCTTGTCATAGAGTACCCTGTTAAGACATTCCTTACAAAGTCAGATTCAAACCTGACCTAAAATCTGAACAAAGTCAGATTCAAACCTGACCTAAAATCTGGTCACATTCAAACCTGAACTAAAATCTGAACAAAGTCAGCTTCAAACCTGACCTAAAATCTGGTCACATTCAAACCTGACCTAAAATCTGGTCACATTCAAACCTGACCTAAAATCTGAACAAAGTCAGATTCAAACCTGCCCTAAAATCTGAACAAACGTTTGTTAACATAAATTTTTCATAACCAACCAGCTTATCAAAGGACATATATCATCCTAATGTGGCAACTTAGCAAAAAGAAATATGTTCAGATTAGCAAAAGAGATTTTATAGTTCTTACCATAACAACGGCATCGCGACTTGCTAGTGCAAGTATATCAGCACAGGATACGATTCCTGGGCATGCTGCTTCTACACGGGATTTTGCGTCCATTATTACCTCAAAACCACGTAATCCTGTATTCGCCGAAGCGGTTTTCTCCGCCGAAGAACCGTCCAGCAATACAGATGCATCGCAGCCCTGAATTAGATTAACGAACGATTTAATGCACGCAATTTACGATCCCATCAATTGATATCGAAATCTTCTATTAAAAAGAACTCTAAAGCTAGAAAACAAAAATGTATAGTTACTTGTACAAAGCAGTCGTGAAAGAACATGCGTAAAAGAGCCGGAGCAAGAGTGATATCAGATGTGAGGAAGAACTGCACGCTGGATTTCACTAGAAATTCTACGTTCGGGCAGGTGGAAGAGTAGAATCCCACTCTGGTGGTTGCTTCTGCGGACTCCCCCGCGCACCATATCAAACTCACAAGTATAAGTAGTGTGTGCCCAGTTTTTAAGTGAGTTCTCGTCATCTTTTGGGCGATTTTACGCTCAAGAATCTTCTTGGGCAGCGATGGAGTTAGGATATAGAATTGAGTTTTATAGACGGCAATACATAGAAGAAGGCCAAGAAGACCTATCAGCCTTGTTGAACAACTGGATACCACCACGTTCATAGTAAGCTAACCCAACCCACATCATACAAGAATGCCTCTCATTCCTACGCGTTGAGATTAAGCGTTACTGAGGCCATTTTCCTCAGTTAGTATGTCCTCATCGACAGTAAAAAATCTGCAACAAAACAACTGTGGCCACTGAGTATGTCCTCATCGACAGTAAAAAATCTGCAACAAAACAACTGTGGCCACTGCTCTGGACGACCCCACAGGCTTACGCTTATGCTTACCTGATGGAGAGTCACGTTTATTCTATGGACGACGATGATAATAAGAGTATATATATAGTGGATATCCCCATTTGGAAAGGATTCCCACTCATTCATATAGCACTTGCCTCCGTGTGCTGGAATCCATATTGCGCCCTTATCATGATCATAACCATGACCTACCGCACCGCCTCCCCTGTCTGAATAATTTATTTGTGAATCCTTCCTTTTGGAAATGACAGGAAAACAGCTAATATATCCACCGCCAATCCATGACCTACCGCACCGCCTCCCCTGTCTGAATAATTTATTTGTGAATCCTTCCTTTTGGAAATGACAGGAAAACAGCTAATATATCCACCGCCAATACTAAATGAGATAAGGGAAACTTTTTAATGAGATATGCAAAAGTTTGAATGGCCATCCTGCAAACAATTGAACTTACGTTACAGCAAAGTTTGAAAAGGCCATTCTGTAAACAAATCAACTGCCATTCATGCCTATTTAAATCAATTTCATTAAGACCTGTGTGAAAACAATATCATTGAATCCAATTATCTTTATTTCGTTATGGTTAACCTTCCTCCCTGTCACGGGCTATACTTGTGGCCCTTTGAGCATCCCATACCACCCAAAGAGCTTAGTCGCCGAGCAGCCCTTGCATGACTTTACATATTGGTCTTGAAAAAAAAACCCGATTGTATCATTCAGAATACCTCTCATTGTCATGTTCTGGCGAATCCAAGTCAGGGATATTTAGATGATGTGTGAAAGTTTGAATGCCCGTTTCAGGGGATGCTGCTCCATTGCCACTTAACCAGTGACACCTATACCGAGCTACCAAGCATATGCTGACAACCCACTGCCCAGCCTGCAATCTTGTACCAAACATCTAGACTAACTGACAACCCACTGCCCAGCCTGCAATCTTGTACCAAACATCTAGACTAACACATGATAGTCACAGAAGATCATGTTCCTTCTTCCATGTCTGTATCATGTTGTAGCCTTGTCATGAATGATAAACAATCTACTACATTGTCAAGTCTAACCATCTATCTAGACTAACCCATGATACCAAGCATATTCTGACAACCCACTGCCCAGCCTGCAATCTTGTACCAAACATCTAGACTAACACATGATAGTCACATACCAAACATCTAGACTAACACATGATAGTCACAGAAGATCATGTTCCTTCTTCCATGTCTGTATCATGTTGTAGCTAGTCACAGAAGATCATGTTCCTTCTTCCATGTCTGTATCATGTTGTAGCGTTGTCGTGAATGATAAACAATCTACTACATTGTCAAGTCTAACCACCATCTATCTAGACTAACGCATGATAGTCACAGAAGAAGATCATGTTCCTTCTTCTGTCTGTATTATGTTGATACCTTGTCATGAACAATAAACAATCTACCACATTGTCAAGTCTAACCAGCCATCGATAAACAATCTACCACATTGCCAAGTCTAACCAGCCATCCAGAATAACACATGATGGTCACAGAAGATCATGTTCCTTCTTCCATGTCCATATCATGTTATCACCTTTCTTCCATATCCATATCATGTTGTCACCTTATCATGAGCTATAAACAATCTACCACATTGCCAAGCTTAAGAAAAGCCTAACATAGCATCTGGCCGGTCCTTGGTGCTGCCAGCGGACAAGACGTTCAAGGGTTAGCGTTTCTTGGTTTGGGATGAAATTTTCAAAAAATTGGGATAAGGGTTAGCGTTTCTTGGTTTGGGATGAAATTTTCAAAAAATTGGGATAATGGGTTCACTATTTAAACTTTTTATTTAGCTTCGCTGAAATTTGGTTCACTTCCAAATTAGTCCAAAGCATTGAAATTGATTGGAAAATTCATTAATAATATTTAAAACCCTTGACCCAATCTTAACATCTAAATTCCAGAATTCCATAAAAAAAACGGTTCGCTGTTCATCTAATTTTAGAAAGATTATGGTCCCTATCGTGTTTGGCTTTATGTTTTGTGGCGGTGGAAAGTAAACCCTGCCTCTATTTGCAGATTGGAAATATCATTTTATATTCATGGATTCTCAAACGGATTGCACTATCGAAGAAACAACGCACAGTGCATAACACACTAACGATAGGGTGCAATAATTAGCGCACTTTGGTATACATTATGCAAAACAGGTCTCTACCATGGATGGATTGCGCAATGCAAGTGAAAAAACAAAAAAAACATGCGGGACCACTTCACAACGTAAGGAAAATGTTGTGGGCACAACCACAGCATGTATCACTAGCGTCAAAACGGTGATCAGTGTAGTGCGGTGCCACAATTCTGGATTGATTGGGTAATACACTGTTCACGGATTTGATCCCCGTTGGGGCCGGCCAGCAAGAAGTTGTAGGCAACTATAGATCCGAAAGGACTATGGCATGGATTGCATTTTTTTTAAATCCATTTCTTTTTTAGATAAGTTGGGGGATTTGAACTGGAAACTTCATCAAACATAACACTTTATATCAAAATATTTGTCAATTAAACTGCTCCCCAAAAGTTTTTGAAATTGATATATTTATTTAGAATATTCTTTCATGTTTTACTAAATAGATCTATTTCGAATCCTCAACTAACTTTCATTTCATGATTTTTAAAGCAGTGATCGTGAACTAAACTAGGTTGGGAAGATTATGATTTTAATATCTAAACTAGGTTGGGAAGATTATGATTTTAATATCAAAATAATGGAGGTTATAATGGATTGACGTTGCGTTTACATGACAAATTACTTTTTCATTGGGGTTGCTTTTCTATTAAGATAATGATGCACCTGAACTTTTCCTTAGCAGATCCAGGTATCCAACTCACATATGCAGGGTATGCAAGTACCATGCAGTTGACTTTGTTTCATGTCCAATGGATGCCCTAATCTCCAATGTCAGTTGGATGACTGAATCTCTAATAGAAATATGGATGCCCTAATCTCCAACCTCTAACAACTGAGATTGACTTTGCTCTATACCTGTTGTATGACTAAATTTCCAATCAAAATATGGATGTCTTAATTTCCAATCTCAGTTAAGATTGACTTTGCTCTATGTTTGTTGGATGATTGAATCTCCCATCTCAATCTCAGTTGAAATTGACTTTGCTCTATGCCAGTTGGATGACTGAATCTCCAATCGAAATAAGCTCAAGTCCGAGTGTATGACTGAATCAATCGAAATAAGCTCAGGTCTGAGTGTAGGAGAATGATCCCAACATCAAAACAATAGAAGTTATGATTGACCATAATTTACTTTTATCACTGGTGTATATTGCACTTTTGTATTTCACTATTTCATCATTGTTGGTTTTTCTCCTTTCAAAATAATGGTGTGAAACTTTTCTGTGGCAATAGAGAGCCTAAATGCATTTTTCATTTCAAAGACGTGGTTCAACATTTTAAGTCTAATGGAAGCTTGAAAAACCATCTTCATCCGAATGAAGATGAGCGTGCCAACAATGATGTGTGTTGAGTTTAACCCAAAACTGTGAGATTGCCTATGTTTTAACACACGCATCAAAACCAGTGTATAAAATGACATGCACCAAAACATAGTATTATGTTTACAGATTATTTTAATTCAACTATCATAAAAGTTTTCTCACTCTTTTTTAGTGTAAGTACGTAAAAGTTCTTTCAATCAATGTAGAATAATTTATGTTGAGCATTTATTCAAATATTGGTATTTTTTTTTACCAGTGAATGTCAATACATATGACAACCTAACATTTTGAACCTATTATTATGAAATAAACTACATTACATAAATTTTTAAAAACCATTTTTAAATGGATATACTTTCACATTTCCTTCTCATCCAAAGACTCAATCGTTTCCACGCGCTTCATGCTTTAAACCAAAAATAAAATCATGAAAAAACACTTTTACCTAAATACCAAACAACTATATATATCATCAAGTGCAAAATGTAGCCTCAGTAAAATTTTCGTCAGCTGCTTTGTCTTACTACACATGAGTTTATTACAATTTTAGACCAGTTGATCGATGTCAAAGGAGTTCATCAATGTCAAGGTTATTTAACTTCATCAAAATCGCCTTTGTCTTTCCCATAGCTAACAACACAAACTTGCAAAGTCTTATTCGCAGGGCGCGGCCATTTGCAGTGCATGCAATCGACATCATAACATTCAATGCACACTTGTAGAGTATTTTAGGTCATTTTCTTTGGAATTGCACAGGGAATAGGCTAACTCGGGAGCAATCTTCCCTCCCGAGTGTCCTTCTCTGGTAGTTAGCTTTAGGCGACGGCTGATGCTATCCATGATTAGTGGGCTGCTCCGGCTGCTGCATACTACCCCATAGCCATAACAATGTATGCTGCATGCTGCCATCCATGCACGATGGATATTGAATCCGACCATTGTCCATGGCGTTTTCCCATGGAGATCGCTGGCATAAGATTTGTTCGTAAGATTAGGATAGGATGATGGGACGTCGATGTCATGATTCGATCATGCCTAATGAAATTTGAAATTTAAATTTTGTAAAGCTCGCTGGCGAGTTTGTTCGGTCCTTAAGTTCATTTTTGCGGCCATATCATTGCTGCATCTTCTCTCCACTGCTTTCGTTTTCTCTTGTGGCTTGACGCTAATGATTCCGACCCTGGTCAGGAAGAACATCTCGACAGGTATCTTGAAATTTTTTAATGCCTTATTTTATGTCTTCAATTCATTCCATCGTGCAAATTTTTTTTAAGAAATTCTGTTCGGGACTGGCTTACTCGCGTTCTGATACCAATTTGTAGCGCATCCATTTCCGAAACTCTGGGTTTACTCGCGCTCTGATACCAATTTGTAGT
>CBVK0103947555.1:0-10823 GCA_900067695.1 Picea abies
ACATGAGGACCATGTAGAACACCCCATCCTAGTGACACCAACATCATACATCAACACACCAAGTCACTAGGAAACATCGACAACATCTACCTCCTAACATCATCAACCAACCCCTTGGGGGTCTAGAACCATCATCCATATTCAAGATAAGCACATATACCAAACCACCATAATGAGATGGCATGTTCCACATCCATCAAAAGTGCAACCAAGGGGTGATCAACAAGGCAAACACATGTGAAAAGACCACCAAGCAGCAAGCACAATCATCCAGCCAAGGAAAAGTGAGACTCCCCCAAACCAAAGATCTCCATCAAATGATCCAAGGCCATCAAGAAAAGGGGCTCCATGAAGATGAATCCCCCCAAGTCTATCCAAAAGCTCTCAGAACCAGCAGTAAATCTCCATAAATGTGATGAAAATCTTAATGTGAAACCTCACACAATATGAGGTGTAACAGGACACATGCATGAAGTGCTCCCAACCGACAAGGTCAAACCTAACCCTAATCATCTCAAATAGTGTACCCTCCTACATGGAAATATGTGGCAGGAATAGTGTGCCTCACACTTGAGATAAACAGCAACATGCAAACCTACTGGAGCCTCCTAGAGATCTGCACCCTCATCCAGAAATAGAAAGTCTCATGAAAACACCTTAGCTGTCCTAGGGATCTGCACCCTCCTCTAAAAATAGTAAATGCATTCCTCAACTGATAAATAAACTCTAGCTAACTGGAAAGCTAAATATGAAGAGCATTCTAAATCTGGGATAAAGATGAGAGTGGCACAAGCATTCTGAAGGCATGTATGTGCCCTTATTCTCTATATCACTGCTACACATCTCCCACAGCAGACTAGCTGTGGCACCATCACTCTGCTCTCCCTCTGCCACGCACAGGAAACTAAGAACATGGATCTGCTGGAGCTGCTGCATCATCAAGGATCTGCTGTGTATGCTGGCTGCACCCAACTGTAGAAGAATACTAACCAAGCAACCAGGTAAACTCTAACACTTACTTTCAGATTAAATGTTTAAACATGGGAAATTGTTGTGTGTTTGAAGGCATAAATTTAAACACCTTTTTGTTTAGTATCATCAATATAGTAATGTTCAAACACCAAACTATACAGGCGAAATACTTAATCCTGAGCCATTTCTCCAATTCTAATATTCTCTCTTTACTTTGGGATGACTAGGTTGTTTTATGTTACATTTAGAGTTGTACCTGATGTCTTGATGAGTGTTTAGTAAAATGGTCAGACATGCTGCCATGTTATGAAAGGCTACAAATGGCATTCAATAAGGACCAGTAGTTTATGTGGCAAATTCTATATTGAGGAAACCAGTAGGTCATTACAAGTCCATTTGAAAGAGCATGGAACTGATATATCAAGAGATCAAGCTTATAAATCAACCTTTGCGGAACACTCGCATAACACTTCTCATCACATTTGCATAGAAAAAGCAAAACTAATTGTGAGAGAAGAACATTACATGAAGAGATGGATGAGAGAAGCTGTGGAAAGCTGTAGAAATCAAGAAGTGGAGCAATACACTAAACAGAGACAACAGGCTGAAGCTAAGTAACACGTGTAAGCCAATCATAAGGCAGATGTGTCAACATTAGAATACTTTTTGGATTGGTTTGTGGTTTTGATGGATAGTGAATGGACCTCACTTGTCCCTTCATAAATCGCTCCACTCATCAGTATTTATAAACTCTCTATCATTAATCGGAACTCATGCCAATCATTGCATTGTGATCCCCTGGTGATGAGTTTAACAGTTTTTTTTTTCATATTTTTACAAGTTTGGAATCCGTTCTAATTTTTGAAAATGGGAATTTGCCAAAACCTCTTTATCTTCTCCACTATCCAAACTTACTAAATATTTTTCTGCTCGGTGCCACGTGCCATTGCAACTAGTTTTCAAGAACTCTCGCCACGCAATCGAGAATAGAAACTAACCTGGGATGGAATGGTGATAAATTCTACCAAATATCTGCCAAGCTAAACCAGAATTGTAAGGTAAGAAATTCCCTCCTTTCTTGCTCTGCTATCCAATGTATGTTAACCATCATTCATACAAGCTGTTTTTTTCTTAATTGGTGCCAACTTCCAAGATGGGTTGATGCTCTTGAACAGTAAAATACTTCAAAGTAACAAGCAAACTTTTAGGCAGTGAAGTCTATGGCTTTGGCACCATCACTTCCTACTTGTCATTTGCATTCCATAATATTGGGTAGAAGGAAGAAGAGAAAAATCAGAAAAAAACTTAAACATCCTCTTGGTTCTGAGAGCATGGGAACAAGCTTACCAAGGTCTGATTTTGCTGGAAAAATGCATCATAAGAATGATGCATCGCCTGAAACAGAAAGAAGCCTGCATTTATCACGCCATTTGATCGGGCAGCGCTGGACAAGGCAAATAAAAGCAATGCCTTCCAATTGACTCCAGAGAGAAAGTAGTAGACGCCAGCAAATGATAGAAGAGAGAATAAGCTTTCCGAATATCTGTCAAATCATAACGATAACCTGTTACAAACTATAAGTAACAAATCATATCATTTCTTCCCACAAAAGACCAGAAACCTCAACAATTCCCAATAACTGCTACAATTAGAATAGAGTACCGACTATCAAGGAAGAGGCTTACATTGAAGAATAAAATATTGAAGCCGGGTTGAAACAGAAAAGAGCTGTTGCACGCAAGGCCGCCTTGGAATCTTTGAAAACAATAAGTGTTAGCCTGGCAAAGGGCACACATTTGGGTATGTGTCAAACCATGTTTGGATTTTGATTGTTTACACGATGTTGCAAGCATGATTCAGATACAAAAATGTTCATAAGCTCAGATTATACAAGCCAGTTAAAATATGCCTATACTCAGTCTAACGTTAAAAGCAAACAAACTGTTGACTTGTTCAATTAACTAATAACTATACACATTGCAACTGTGCAGGACTCAAGCCGGGTGGGCTAGCTAGCTTGAGTGGTTGAGAGCTGTGAATAGCAAGCAGGAGGTCTCGGGGACAAATCCCCAGGCTAGTTGCCTCTGCATATGTGGGCCTCACTCAATGTCCCTGCTGAGTTAACATCCAATAGTCTACACAGCCCGCTCTACACTGGGTGCCATCCTCCGAATGAGGGGAAGTGGGGAAGTGACTGGGGCTTTCCAAGGGATATATTTTCCAAGGTGTTAAAAAAAATGCTCTGCAGATCCCAGATGACATGAGCCTGTTATTAATCACAACCTCCAAACTAAAAAGCAATTTTCACAACTACAGGAGCTAATGTCCTGCATACACAGAAGAACATCTCCCTTTGATTTAATCCCAGGAAAAACTGATTAGAAATCCCTAGATTCCCCTCTTTCGCAGCTCTGCAAGGTAAATTTCACCAGCAATATTGTTCCCAAAACATTTTTACTGCATTCACCCAATGGGATGAATATGGAATGTGGTGGGCTTACTTGTATAAGAAGAGGGCTGCAAACACAAAGGCAATGTTGTTGAGAATATACCCAGACAAAGCCAATACAGCCCTGTATCCCATCAGAGGAACTAATGGAGCAAAAACTGCATAATAGAAAGAGCAAACCATTAGATTTCGGCTCATTCCCACAAAAATAGTGAAAAGTTTATGAATTGACTGGATACCATGAAACTAAATCTATGTACCGGCATAATATATGCTTCATTCGTGGGCACTTTTAATGCAAAATAACGAGCAATGGGATAGCAGCCAGATACAAAAGAGTGAAGTAAGTACCTGTTTTTGATAAAAAACGCATGCAGAGAGGAAGGAATGGAAGAAAAGCATAGGATTGCTCATATTCGTAGCCACACTGAGCAATCCTCACATAATATACTGAATCCCACACCAGACTTCCCTCTATGGCCTTGCCTAAGCGGTTCCAAACACCACCTATATGTTCCTCGTTCTCCAAAATCAATGGAGGATGGGGATCAATGATTGTTTTTGTTGACATACAAGATGGGTTCAAGAAGGACGATGTGTCATATGAAGTAGCTATGCATCTCCATATCACAATCAAACTCAACACCAGAATCCTTGAAATCACTGCCAATTGCAGAACTGATTGCATTTTAACCGAGGAAGAAGATGGTGTTCGGCCCATTCTAACTTCACCCATTCGCCACATACAACTGCAAAGATCTTGCTGCCAGATAATATTAGGTCTTAGTTTTTTTTTACTATTTTCTTAGTTTTTACCCATTCGCCACATACTGTCCAGATAATATTAGGACAGTACATTATATTCCAGGCAGACTTCACAATGTCCCATTCACCACATACTATCCAGATAATATTAGGACAGTACATTATATTCCAAGCAGACTTCACAATGTCCTTGAAGCTATTTTCTTCAATGCGTCCATGGAAGTCACTACTTATCTGTCATGCACAGTCAAAATTTATTTGCTATCTATTATTTTCCTCTCCCTTGGTATTTTCTTTCTTTACACCTGGACGGCCCATTCGCCACAAACAACTGCAAAGATCTTGCTGCCAAAATGATATTAAGTCTTTGTTTTTGTTTTTTTTCTTTCTTAAAGGTCGCTACGGATTAGAGATAGATGGTACATTATATTCCAGGTAGACTTCCCTATGTCCTTGAAGTTATTTTCTTCGATGCATCCATGGAAGTCAAAATTTATTTGCTATACATCATTTTTCTCTCTTGGAGTTTGTTCTCTTTGCACCTGGGCAGCCCTACCATCTTGTTACCAAATATTTATCCTCCATTGGAATTTTTCTCTCTCTCGACCTGGGTGGCCTTACCCTCTTTGCAGGAAGTTTGCCATACATTTATTCCCTAATACATTTGCTCCAGCTGCTATAGGAGGAAGATCCCACCCAAAGTAGTACTAACAGGTCACATGTGTTTCTTGAGCTTTACTTTGCAAGGCACGGATAACTTTTCAACAGGCGTTGCCACCTCGCATCCATGGAAGTCAAAATTTATTTGCTATACATCATTTTTCTCTCTTGGAATTTGCTCTCTTTGCACCTGGGCAGCCCTATAGTCTTGTTACCAAATATTTATCCTCTCCCTTGGAATTTGCTCTCTCTCTCTGCACCTGAGCGACCCTACGCTCTCGTTAACAAATATTTATGGTCTCCGCTGGAATTTTGCTCTTTCTCGACCTGGGCGGCCTTACCCTCTTGTAACCCAATTTTTATCTAACGCTCGAGTCTCCAAATAAAAGGGTTCGAAGGCCGTCCAGTGGAGATAGTGAAAGAGTATAAATATTTTGTGATTGACTTTCATTATAATTATAAGTATAAGTTCACTTGGGAGACTTGGGAGACTTGTAGGCAAGTGAGACTTGTAGGGCGAAATGGGAAAAGGAGATAGGGATTGAGAGCCTCATACTTACTCCAAAATAAGATGTAGAAAAGTGGAACTTTGGGATTGGAAAATAAAAAAAAATCCTCTTTGGTTTGTTAGTTACGTTGGTTGTTCTTTATGGTTGTGAAATATGGAGACGCAGCATGTCAACTTGCACATGGAGACAACTAGAAAGAATTCGAGAGCCTCATACTTACTCCAAAATAAGATGCAAAAAAGCGAAACTTTGGGATTGGAAAATCAAAAAAAAACTTCTTTGGTTTGTTAGTTACGTTGGTTGTTCTCTACGGTTGTGAAATATGGAGACGCAGCATGTCAACTTGCACATGGAGACAACTAGAAAGAATTCAGAAGCAATTAATTACTAGCAATCTCAAAGTTAAAGTCAGTCTCGTATGAAATTATTTTAGCTAAAACAGGTACTTTTTCGTCAGAGGCAACAACGATAACTAAATTAACAAGTTATTTAAAAAGGGTGGAAAACATGGATAACCAACACTGGCCCAAGTTAGCTATGGAGGAGGAGTTACACCGTAGGAAGAAAACTTGGATGAAGCAAAATAAAAAGTGGTTGAGTAAGTGGAATATCAAGCGACATGAATGTCCTAACACCAAGGAAGAAATAAAAAAGTTTGTGAATGAAAAATTTAGGACCACCATGTGGACCAATCACAGTGGGCGTAAAAAAGCATTCTACATGAAGGAGTTTAACCCCAATTGTGATCATAGCGAGAAAACATATTTAGGGGCAGCTATTAAAGGAAAAGCAAGATTGTTAGTTGCACAGCTGAGGATGGGTTCACATCACCTTAGATGTGAGACCGGTAGGTGGAGGGTACCCAAGGAGACCGGTAGGTGGAGGGTACCCAAGGAAGTTTGGGAGGAGAGAACTTGCATATTCTGCAATAAGGGTGTGGTGGAGACGGAGTGGCACTTTGTCATGGAATGTGTAGCCTACGAGGATATCCGCAGTCAGTATGAAAACAACTTAACGGTCGACAACATGCACCAGCTATTTGATAGGGATAAGATCAACCAGATTGCTAGTTTTATAGTCAAGATTCACAACAAAAGATCTGACATTGAAAAGAGTGTGAAGATAAGTTAGAGCTATTATTCTCTTGGTCCCTTAGGTTGTTCAGCCTCATGGACGTCATTAAAATCAATCAATCAATAAAAAAAATTCATTTCACTAAATTAAGTGAAGATAGATTTAAAAGAAAATTTATGGTATCTACAAATATATGGTTTAAATTTTAGTATGTGTTGAAAGAACATGTTTGACCTCATGAAATTACTTTTCCTTGTCACAAAAGAGACCTAACACATATTCGAACATAGCTTCATCAACATATGATCCAAAACAAAGATTTTATCAACATATGATCTATGGCATCTTTTTTTGAAACATATGAAGTATGACAAATATGCAAATATCACATCCATGGATTCCTTCCTTGGAAAACTCAAGAAGAACAACACTCAATTTTGACTTTCTACAAGTAAGATGTGTGAGAAAATGCGATTCATTTTCACATAAAATGGTTGGTAAGTGGGGGTGCGCTTTGTGGTAACCCTAGTTTGGCTATGCGGGAAACCCTTCTCTACACCAAAGATAGATGGAGTAAGAAGGTAGGGTTCTTCTCTATGACAACGATAGATGGAGTAAGAAGATAGGGTTCACTTTGTGGCAACCCTAGTTTTGCTATGTGGTAACCCCAGCTTTCCTCTGTGGCAAACCTAGTTATATTATACTGAAACCCTAGCTTTCCTCTATGGCAAACCTGGTTTTGTTATACTAAAACCCTAGCGAAGGCATGGTGGCTTCTTATCTTGATTTGTAGCTATGATCACATAGTGAGATAGGGCATTTATGTGGATATCTTTCAGGCTTTAACTCGTCAGGTGGATGGAAGGAGGTGGGATTTAAAGACATGGATAATTATCTACACCAGGTTGACTTCTCGGAGGACACGTTGTCTGAAGAGTCAATATTCATCACCATCAACCCGCATGAGGCTTCGTATGTGAGCATTGAAGCTTATTTTGTCCTAGCGAGGGATGAAGGTGTGGGGAGCACTGAGTTCAACAACTTGTTGCATGGAGCAGGAAAAACAGACAAGGTTTTGCAACTCGAGGGTTCTGAACCTCAACTATACACTGGCCCTCTATAAGGGGCGCCAAAGGATCCTTCTCTTCACACGGATGTAATCCATAGTAAGTCGACTTGTGATCTTCCCATAGATTTTGTCACTAAGCAAGTAGTTTCTCTCTATGAAGAGAAATTGGATGGAAAGGAGTCTAGTGGCGGTTTTATTGGTGGCAAGATTGGTTTTACAGAACTCCAAGGTGGTGATCCTCCAACATCGTATGTGACTCCTGCTCATAAAAAACGTAAGGTGGTGAAAAGTAGAGGCGGAGGGGTGGCTTTAGTTGTTGTAGACAATCTCAAGATAAGTCAAATTGGTGATCTAGAAGGTTGTACAATTGTTGGGAAGTTTGGAGGGAGACACATGGCAATCCATACTATGAAAGAATTGGTCTCCACAGCTAGGTTATACTCTTATTTTCCGTATGCTATCTCGAGGTTGGATTGGGATCGTTTTGAATTCCAAAGATGATGTAAAGCTACTCTTATCAAGCAGATGGTACTAAAATTGCCATCTTTTATGTGCCAAACTACGACATCCATTATTCCATTCACGTGAAGAAGCTTTGACAAGCTTTCCCACCTAGATAAAATTGTCAAACCTTCCCCCAGAGTATTGGAATGACTCGGGGTTAAAGACAATTGGTGACACTCTAGGAAGCTTTATACCTTCGAATGATAGCTATAAGAACATCAAATCAAGAATTGTGGCGAAAATAAATTTCCAGACAGTCAACAGAATCTTATAATTGGCAAGATAACATGTCAATTGCAAGATGTAAGGATAGTTTCTACGTTGGATCAGGATCCCCGGGAGGGAATTGGAGCAAACTTGGAACTCTTGGCTTCTCAATAGAGAAATCTTGAAGTGATTTGGTCCAAAAGTACAAGCACGCTTCCATAAATGGGTAAGATCATTGAAAAGACATCCCCTCTTCCTTCTACTGTCGTGAACAAGAAAGAAGAAATTCATTTAGGGTTAGGGATGCGTCTGTAATTTGTGCCATGACAGGGAAGTCTCTGGCACTCGATTCCTCCGAGCAATGTGAATATACTCTTTTCCACATTGAGTTAGCATCTGAGGATCCCATTGTATCCTCTCGAATTGAAGAGAGACCTGGACTCTCCTCGATGGGGTCACACTCATCCTCTTCGGGTCAAAAACCCTATCTACTTTAGTCTAAGGTTACATCTCTTGAACCATCCATTACGGGAGGCTTGGGATATGATGATTTGTTGGTTTTGGGTGGCTCAAGGGCAGAGCGAAAGTCGGCCCTCAAGCTTGCACAAGAGAGGGCTAGTCATGAAGTTTCACAAGGGAGACAATGCCTTATTTATGGGGTCCTTAGAGTTGGACAAGCCTCGACAAAGGTTTCCCCATGAAAACGTTATCGGTCAACATTAAGGGCCTGGTGGGGAGAGCTCAAAAGCTCTTCCTGAAGAGGCTCATTACGGCTGAAAGGACGGATGTTGTATTTATACAATAGATAATGGGTGTGTGTGAGGATATGGTTACAAAGTTAATTAAATTTTTCCTTGCCTAGCATTCCATGAGCTTGGATGCAGATGGAAATTTGGGTGGTTTGATTGCGAGATTCTCCTCAAATTGTACTCTTATAAATTGTTATGCTATCTTTTTAGGATTAACCCTGGAATTGCATTGCAAAGAGATGGATCGGGATATCAAATTTTTCAATATATACAGGCCCTATGGGGATCGAGAACCTTATTGGAACCAACTATTTTCTCTCTAATATCTTTCAAGAAGGGAATGTTATCTACAATGGTGACATCAATTTTATCTTACACAGGGATGAGTCATGGGGGGAAATGGCTCACAAGGACAAACTCTCATTTTTTCTTGCATCATCTTAAGGAGACAAGGTTATTTGATGTCAAGCCAATTGAAATTAGTCTGACATGGTGCAACAATAGAGCAGGTGTTGAGGGGATAAATAAACGACTAGATCGTTTTCTAGTGCACCATTCACTTTTACAAGAAATTGGCATTTACTATTCATGGGTTGGTAAATTAAGGATATCATACCATTTCTTGATAATGTTGGAATTGGCTTCAATCCTTGACAAGCCCGATACACCTTTTAAATACAATTGTATGTGGGTGTAGATTGATGAGTTTAGGGACTTAGTGCGAGAACACTGGACACACTTTCAAGCAAGATCGATCGAGTAGGCAAGCTCCCAATTCGTCTCGACTCTTAAAACGCTAAAGGTGATTGTTGTAAATTGGGCTACTAACCGTCGTCGGGCTCTTGATCAAGACCTATGTGTTACTGAGGGGGAGCTAGAACCATTGTATGGTAAATTGAAGCATGGGAAATGGTCTACTTTGGAGTGGGAGAAATGTCGAGAGTTGGAAGCTCGAAGGAATCGAATTCTTCTCGAGAAGGAAAAAGCCTGGCATTTAAAAAGTTGAGCTTTATGGTTTGTTGTTGGTTATCAAAACACAAAGTACTTTCAAAACTTTGCAAACTGTTGAAGAAACTACAACACTATATGGGAATTGAGAGATGCAAATGGGGTTTCGGCTCACGACTTTAAGGAGCTTGCAACCTTAGAGGTCGAGCAATTTTAGGAGTTGTTCAAGGAAAATGCACAAGTCAAGATGGGAGAGATGCTCTGAATGATTTCACTTTTCCCTAGGATGATTGAAGAAGAAAATGTCAGAGACCTATTTTGTGAAGTTTCGAGAGAAGAGTTGCAGGCAACCATTGCATCGTTTAAAAAGGACAAAATCCCGAGTCTCAATGGATGGACAATCAAGTTTTATGAGGACTTTTTTGAAGTCATAGGTGATGATCTACTTTGAGTGGTAGAGGAGGTAAGGACCTCAAGTAAACTGCTCCCCGGTCTCAACTCTACATTTATCATTGTCATTTCGAAGCATGATAATCCTTCGTCATTTGTTGAATTTCGGTCCATTGCTATATGTAATTGCATTTACAAAATTATTGTGAAGATTATAGTCGTCAAGATAAATCCCTTTCAATCTAACTTTATTAGTCCCGAACAATTTGGCTTCCAAAAAGGTCGCCTTGTTCATGAGGTCATTGGGTCTGCATGTTGGGTATGTGTTATATTCTTTGCACGAGTAGTAGTGTTTGAGTGTATGCGCCAGGCGTGTAGGGAGGTTAGAGGGATGCAGGGAAGTGGAGCCCCCCGCACGGGGGTCCAGGGGCAGCGCCCTCAGAAAATTTTTTTTTGCCTCGAGAAACATGACACCTACCTCGGGAAACATGTCATGTATTTAGGTGGTTTTTTCAGCACATGGTTTT
>CBVK0103947570.1:0-13140 GCA_900067695.1 Picea abies
TAGAACCTGTGTACAACATGTTGTTGTTGCAATATACTCTTCCTCGACTGTAGATAAGGATACTGATTATTGTTTCTTTCTTATCCATGATAGTAAACACTCACCCAAGTAGAATGCCACTCCATTGGTGCTTCATCGGTCATCAATGTAACCTGCCCAATCTGCATATTTGTAGGAAATAATTCATAGATCCTTTCCTTTTGGATACCATAATCCAAACTCTTATGTCCTTTGAGATATCTAAAAATCCTCTTCACTGCTAATACATGTGATTCATTTGGTGTTGCTTGAAATCGTGCCACCTGTCCAAATGCCTACATTACATCTGGTATGGATTCTGTCACATATAGTAAGCTGTCAATCATTGACCTCTATTTCCTCTGGTTTGTAGAGTTTGAATCATCATCTTTTCTCAACTTGCAACTGGTTTGCATAGGAGTGATAACTAGTTTACAATCTTCCATTCCGAACCTCTTTAGCATTTCTCTGATATACTTAGTTTGGGAAATAAAAGTTCCTTGGTTGCTTTAATGTATCTGAAGACCCAAAAAGAAGGATAGTTCTCCAAGTAATGACATTTCAAATTCATTTTGCATGTCCTTTGCAAATTTCTGGCTTGACTTGTCATCATTGCTTCCAAAAATAATATCATCAACATAAACTTCAATTAATAGAATACTATCTTGAGTTACCTTGATGTAGAGGTTGTTGTCTGCACTTTCTTTTCTGAACCCTACCTGGGTAGATATTTATCCAATCTAGAGTACCATGCTCTAGGAGTCTATTTTAGACCATACAGGGCCTTCTTCAATTTACACACATAATCTACGTTCTCTGACAACTGAAATCCTTCTGGTTGTTCAATGTAGACTTCTTCAAATTCCCCATTCAGAAAAGCCGATTTCACGTCCATCTGATACACTTTAATATTCTTGGAGCATGCATAAGCTAAAAACAATCAGATTGTTTCCATTCTAGAAACTGGGGAAAATGTCTCTTCAAAGTCGATTCCTTCAACCTGTGTGTATCCTTCACATACCAATATAGTTTTGTTCCTTGTAATATGTCCATCTTCATTCAATTTATTCCTGAATACCCACTTTGTGCCAGTCACATTCTTATTCTTTGGTCTTGGAACCAATTCCCAAGTGTCATTTTTCTCTATTTGATCCAATTCTTCATCCATGGCCTTATTCCATAATTCCTCCTTGCTTGCCTCTTGAAAATTGTTTGGTTCAATCGTATATGAGAGTGTTAGGTGTGTTTGTTTTGGTGAACAGATTCTTCTTCTAGTCTCAACTCCTGCATCTTTGTTTCCGATAATCTGATTTGAAGAATGATTCTTAGGTACTCGTTTTCTATGTGACTTTGGAGGCACTTGTTGAACTTGCTCTTCTACTTTTGTCTAATCCTCTTCATCTTCCCCTTCTACTTCTTCTTCTTCTTCTTCTTCTACTTCTTCTTCATAAAGTTGTTCCATTGATTCATTTTATTCTTCCTTTAATTCTCTTCTACCTATTTCATCAATTGTTACATTGATGCTTTCCACAACTTTGTTCAACCTCAGATTGTAACACTTGTATGATTTCCTTGTACTTCAGTAACCAACAATTACTCCTTTGTCCACATGAGATTCAAACTTTTCCATTCTACCATCTTCTCTTTTGATGTAGCAATTGCTTCCAAATACTCTGAAGTGCTTCACATTTGCTAGTCTTCCTTTCCATAGTTCGTAGGGAGTTTTGTCAATGTTGTTTATGAGCATTACTCTGTTTTGAATGTGAACCGTTGTATGCACTGCATGTGTCCAAAAGATATCTGTCAATTTGGAATCCATTCACATTGTTCAAGCCATTTCATGTACTGTCGTGTTCTTTCTTTCAACAACTCCATTCTGTTGAGGTGTCCTAGCAACGAAGAATTCCTTTTTATTCCATGTTTTTTGCAATAGTCCATAAATTCCTTTGAAGTGAACAATCCTCCATTATTAGATCTCAAACATTTGATTTTGGAATCCATTTCATCTTCAACCATTTCCTTGTAGACCTTGAAGTTTTCAAAAGCTTCTGACTTATTTATGAGAAAACAAATTGCAGTCATTCTTTTATAATCGTCAACTAATAACATAAATTATTTCTCACCTTTTAAATCCTTTGTTGTAGTTGGTCCAACTAGATCAATATGCATAATTTCCAGTGGTCTTGTCATTGAATATTCCTTTGATTTAAACCCGGTCTTTGTTTGCTTTCCTTGTTGACAATGCTTGCATAATGTGTTGGTTGGTTTCGTGATTCGGGGCATTTCTCTAACTGCTTCCTTTTGCTAACTTTGACAAGGTTATCAAAGTGTATGTGACCCATTCTTCTGTGCCATAGCCAACTTTCATATTCCTTTCCTAGACAACACTTTTCATTTCCAATTTCACTTAATACATATATGTTGCTTGAAGTTCTTGCAACTGTTGCAATCAATTTTCCCGAACCTTCTTTTCTTATCTCACACTTTTTTGAATCGAAAGTAACTTTATGACCTTGGTCAGACATTTGACTCACACTTAGGAGATTATGTTTCATATATTCTACTAGTAGAACATTTTCTGCCTTGGTATTCTTGTTGCCAATTTTGACTGTGCCCCTTCCAATGATTTTAGTTGAATCATCATTTCCGAAGGAGATTGATTTATCTCTTTCCTTTCTTAATATATGAAACATGTCTGTATCATCTGTCATGTGTTTTGAACGACCACTGTCAACATACCAACCATGTTTCTTCTGCTTAGATTGTAGAGAGAGTGTGCATTCTTCATTGTTATACTGATTATGCTTTCTTATCCATGTTATGTTTCGAGGTTCCTACTTGTGACTGTTGTTCTGTTGTGGTTCTCTAGGAGGAACTGTCATTCTGCAATCTTTGTCCATGTGTCCAATGTTGTTACACTTGTAGCATTCCACTTCAGTGCTCAATGATTCAAATGTGTTGTAACTTCTTCTTTGTGTTTCACTAGGCCTTCTTGGATAACCCTTTTATGTATGACTTTCAAAGTTTTTTATGTTCCTGCTGTTAGCTCTGCAATTCATAGATTTATGTCCAAAAATATTGCATGCATAACATAAACCAAAAAAGATAGTTTGATACTTGGGAGTTGAATATCTTCTGAAAGGAGTTTCTCTTTTGAATCCTTATTCTTCCTGAGGCCTATCTGTCGGTTGTTGATTCTGAAATCTGAATCTTCTTGGTGGAGGAGTGTCCCTGTAATCTTCTTTGTAGGTCTTCCGATCCCCTTTGATTATTTCTGCATAGCTTTTTGGATATCTTTCTTGTTCTGTTGTTTTGGAGATTTATCCCTTTTCTATCTGATTGTATCCAAGTTCGGACTTGTCATGATGAGGCTTTTGACTGTTGATAATACAGTGACTTGTCATGATGAGGCTTTTGACTGTTGATAATGTTATCCAAAACTTTTGAGTTGTTCTACATATTTTTCTTTTGAAGATCATTTCTTAATGTGATAATCTCTGCTTTCAAATTTTCAATGATCCTGTCTCTTTCTTCTAGTTTTTATTTGAGTGCTTCTTAAATTCTTTTATCTTCTTCTATTTGAATCTTCAAATCTATGATCATTTGTTTTGGTTCCTAAGTGTCTTCTTTCTTGTCTAGTTTCGCTTGTAGCTTCTTGTTTTTCTTCTCTTATCTTCTTATAACTTCTATGGCAGTCAACAATTCTTCTCGGTAGTCAACTTCTACCTCTTCATATTCTTCTTCGGTGTCTTCTTTAGCAGAGTCTTCTACTGTCATGAATATAACTCTTTTTGTCTCACTGTCACTGTCTTCATCTTCATCTGATGCATAGATGTCTTCTTTGGTGCATAAGCTTTTCTTGAAGGCTTTCTTTATGGTTCTTTTTCCCTTATATGTTTGTTTGCTATTTGATTAATCTTCATCATTCCTCTTATTTTTCATATGAGGACATTGGTTAGCAAAATGACCAATACCATCACAATTAAAAAAAATCAATGGAAGCTTAGATTTATATCTGTTGTTGGTTCCCTTGTTCAATCTTTTGACAAAGTTGGCCACTTCTTCATCATCTTCCGAGATGTCACTGTTGTTGTTGTGTTCTTTTTCCTTTTGCTTTCCCTTTTGCTTTGACCTTTTGGATGCTTTGAAAGCTTCTCCTTTTATATCTGGATTTTCCCGTTCAGTTCTCATTTCATATGCTTTGAAGATACCATGTAGTTTGTCCATGCTTATTGATTCTAGATCTGCTCGTTCTTCTAGTGATGATATCTTGGAATCAAATCTCATAGGAAGAGATCTTAGTGCCTTTTGAACAATTACAAATTCTTTAATTTCTTCTCCCAATCCTATCATTTCATTTACTGTTTCATCGAATCGTAAGAAGTAAGCAGCAATATTCTCATCTTCCTTCATCTTTAGTTGTTCGAACTGACCTTTGTAAGTTTGAAGCTTTGTTGATTTGAACTTTGAATCTCCTTCATAAATATTTTGAAGCTTGTGCGAAATATCTTTAACGGATTTACAATGTATAAATTTGGTGTATACCGATTCACAGAGACCATTCAGAAGTGCATTTGTGGATTTGGAATTATTTTGGCCGAGTTTTATTGCTCTTTCATTTGTCAGCGAAACTGATGGTTCTTTGTATCCATCTAAAACTAATTTCCAAATTTCAAATCCCTGTGCATGTATATATGTTTTCATCCTTCTGCTCCAAAATGCATACTTTTTTCCATCAAACTGTGGTATTCCATTTTTATACATGTTGTTTCTCTCCATGATCTACCTTTCAGTGGTTAAACTATTTTCTGAAGGAACCTTGCTTTGATTCCAATTGTTGGATTATTGAGAGGGGCGGTGAATCAATAATAGAGCAATATAATCATTTTTCACCATAAAATGAAAGTGTTATATCAATGTAGCATTATCATCCAATAGTTGCAGAGTAAATAAACAATGATAAAATGATCAATCACACACATACACAGTACACCAATGTTTTACGTGGAAACCCAAAACGGGATAAAACCACATAATGTTTTGTCTTATATGTCTTTAAGAATTACATTCATTGGAAGCACCAACTTCCTTTGTTTTCCAGCTGCAGCTGGAAGAAGGATCCAACCCCCTAGTTTCTCAGGCTACAACCTGAGGGAAGCTCCAACTCCCCAATTCTCTAGATACAACCAGAAGGAGACTACAACCCCCTATATTCTCCAGGTACAACTGGAAGGTGGCTACAACCACCTCTCCTTTCCCCGTCCAACCACCCTGAAATATAAGTAGAATGATGGAACCATTGTCACACTATCACTGTGAGATATACTGCTGTAACAACCTGTACCACTGCCCTACAACCAACCTGTACTGATGCCCTCCAATCAACTTGTACCTAAACTAAACATGTATCAACCAAAATACAACAGATCCATGACCTATAGTTCTGCAACCTACGTATGTACGCGCCCTATCTGTACAACAACCTGCGTATGTACGTGTCCTTTCTATTATGTAGTCTGCGTATGCCTTCTGAGACTAGGGATACACGACCTGTAGTTCTTCAACATGTGTATGTACGTGCCCTATCTATACAACAACCTATGTATGTACGCGTTATGTCTGTTATGCAACCTGCGTATACCTTCTGAAAACTAGGGTTTTCTTTTTCTAAAAACTTCTGACCCTCTACAACTTCTTTCACATAGATCTACAACCTGTCACTGTATCTAGACTGTAACTGTATCTTGTGCATGCATCCTCATACATAACCTTCACCCAAAAACTCTATATCTCTCTCTAGTCATGTGTCATATGAGTGTGTTGTTGAGGGGTCCTAAATCCCTTTAACTCAACAACAGGAACCAAACCCGCCACCGAGGCCCAATTAGACTCTATGGTGTTTAATGGTGGAATGGTTCTCCAGATCTTGCGATCCGTCCAATCAATCGTTGGAATTTATGTTTTCTTATGAAGGCTCCTCCTTCAACTCGAACGTTCTCTTTTTTGTATTTTCTCTTATAGGTGGGACCGATACAAGATAAAATCCGGCTTAAACCAACTGGGTAACAAAGTGGGAAAACTTAACTACTGGAGAAGGTCGATATTGGGATAACCCTTTTACTCTAGCATGTAGAAAATGATTCTTACACCTACAACAAGCCTAGTACTGATACATTAACCTGCTGGTGTTCCAATTATTGACTGAAATACAATTATTAGAAGAAAACATACATGCAATAAACGATGGCCAGAAAAATAGTTTCTTTAAATCTAATCATCAATCACATATCAACACAATGATTTGCTTTTCATCATTAAAGACAATAACTATAAAAATATTGAATCAAATAACTTATCAACATATTCAGATGCTCTTACTCGTTAAAGCATCCATTCATGAGATAAAATCAGAAATAATTCTTCTTCAAATCCAATCACACACTCTTTTGATGAAAACACAACTTTGTCTCAGGTCCCAAACATGACTTCTCAATTAAGGCAATTCCAAAATATTTCTTTACAATCCAAAAATGAGGGTCTTTGAAAAAACCATCGACCCTTTGCTAACAGGTCGATCCTGTTATTTATAACATATTATTAACTAAAAATAACTATAAAAAGTGTAGCTAAGTAAAAAAAAAACTTGCCACATGGCGCTTTCATCTCTGTCTTCTAAGAGTCATCAAATGATCTCACTTGAGTGGATGAATCTTCTCCTACTCTGACCATTTGACAAAGAGATCCTCGCATGTGTTAGCATACAAGAATTTGTGTTGTTCCATTGGGGCGGAAAGGATATATCTTATCTCTACTGCTCGTGCCCAGTACTTGACTATTCTAACACTTAACTGATGCAACATAGTTTGAGCCTTGATCGGGTGTTCCATGAACTGTTGCACTTGACCTAGCACCATGTTTTCCACCTTTGCAATCTCCGTAGCCCATGATGAGTCTTGTTCAACATGTAATTTGATTATGTCATGTAACTCGACAAAGTCATCAGGTGTGCAAATTCATGGAGGCCAATGTCTTTCATTGCCTGGTTGATCTTGGTCCAACTCTTTTTGCACTCAGCCCATTTCTCTTGGATTTCTTGATGAGTTTATTGAGCCATTTTTACCCAATATTCGATCGACTTCTTTATGCGGTCAATGCTTCTTTCCCTTAGCACCCGGATGTCATGCTCTTCAACATCTTAGCCTTGTTGAACCACGTTGATGTAGTCGATCCTTTCCACGACTTGGTGTGCTTTCTCATACCACCTTTCCATATCCTTGCACGTCTCCAGCACCATGAGGGTGTCTTCTTGAAGCTCGACTATCCTTGTAATGAATAAGTGTCGTTCATCCATAAATTTACCGTAGGCATCCTGGAATTCTCTTCTCATGAACACTACGACATGTGTGGTGTCCTGGTAATATTTCGCCAAATGTCATAGATGTTCCAATTCCTTTAGTGCAATGACCATCTCCTCTTCATCCCTTTTCACTCTGTCCAAGGTGGAATCTATGATTGCCATCCTTGCGGCGATAAGTTCAGATGTCTTGGCATGATCTATGTTAATAAGTTTTTCCTCTATGGTGATGAGGATGGATCGATCTAGAGTAATCCTCCTCTTCTTGGTGGTTATCTTCATGATAGCTTTCGTTTTTCGGTCATAGGAGATGGCATGTATATCAACAACTTCATCCACAGGTTCAGGGATTTTATGATCTCCCCAGGTAAGCATATTTCCCAGGCTCTCGACGATGTATATTTGTTCAATAATGGGTTCTTGAACTTCTTTCGTGTGTTCCGAAGGTTCGACCTTCGGTTGTTGCTCATCGATAGGTTGAGTACCGGTTGAAATTGAAGCATGAGGGATAGGCTCGGTACTTACTTGATAATCAACTGTTGAGATGTCGATTTCCTGTTATGGAACTTCTTCCTTTCGTTCACCAGACCCTACCTCGTATGTCGGACTATCCATTAGGGTCTCTGATATATCAAGTAACTCAGTGTCTAAGACACTTTCAACCTCTTGGTCATTCTGTGGAAGGCCTTGAATTCGAGCATTAGGAGCTGGGGAAGATGCCTTCTCGGGTTCCTTTTCCTCTGTGATTTGCACCAAAGTCACGCTAAGTCTCTTGGATTTCTTGATGAGTTTCTTGAGCCATTTTTACCCAATATTCGATCAACTTCTTTATGTGGTCAATGTTGCTTTCCCTTAGCACCCGAATGTCATGCTCTTCAGCATCTAAGCCTTGTTGAACCACGTTGATGTAGTCGATCCTTTCCATGACTTGGTGTGCTTTCTCATACCACCTTTCCATATCCTTGCACATCGCCAGTGCCATGAGGGTGTCTTCTTGAAGCTCGACTATCCTTGCAATGAATAAGTACTGCTCATCCGTAAATTTACTGTAGGCATCCTGGAATTCTCTTCTCATGAACACCGCGACATGTGTGGTGTCCTAGTAATATTTCGCCAAATGTCATAGATGTTCCAATTCCTTCAATGCAGTGACCATATCCTCTTCATCCCTTTTCCCTCTGTCCAAGGTGGCATCTATGATTGCCATCCCTGCGACGATAAGTTCAGATGTCTTCGCATGCTCTGTGTTAATAAGTTTTTCCTCTATGGTGATGAGATGGAGTGATCTAGAGTAATCCTCCTCTTCTTGGTGGTTATCTTCACGATAGATTTCATTTTCCGATCATAGGATATGGCATGTATATCAACAACTTCATCCACGGGTTCAAGGATTTGCTGATATCCCTAGGTAAGCATATTTCCCATGCTTCCGACGGTGTATATTTGTTCAAGACTGGGTTCTTGAACTTCTTCCGTATGTTCTGAAGGTTCGACCTTCGGTTGTTGCTCATCGATAGGTTGAGTACCAGTTGAAATTGAAGCATCAGGGATAGGCTCAGTACTTACTTGATAATCAGTTGTTGAGATGTCGATTTCCTGTTATGGAACTTCTTCCTTTCATTCGCCCGACCCTACCTCGTCCGTCGGACTATCCATTTGGGCCTCTAATACATTGAGTAACTTAGTGTCTAAGACACTTTCGACCTCCTGGTCATTTTGTGGAAGGCCCTGAATTTGAGCATTGGGAGTTGGGGACGATGCCTTCTCGGGTTCCTTTTCCTCTATGATCTACACCAGAGTCACCAGGGACACCTCCAAACTTTCCTCATCATCATATATTGTTATCAAGTCGTTGAGGGGGTTTGGTGGAATTTATCTACCTTATGTTCTTGCTATCTTTGGCTGAGATGAAACGTCCCTTGGTGATTTGGCCTGTGGCGTTGTAACTTTAGGGTTATCAAACCCGACAATTTCATCAATTTGTATTAGCTCAAGGCCACTTGGACCTGCCTAGATTTCATTTGGGTGCTCAACATGGACCCTTGTCATTCATACGAGGTATGGGTCATCCTGCAGCTGATCAATTACTCACTGCACTTGTTCTATCATGAGAAATCCCCTTGCCCGTGCATCTTGTGTCATAGGAAATCCCCTATCCTACACCGGAGCCACCAGGAGAACCTTTGCTGCCTCTATCGCTTTGACTTCTTCACTGGCTCCGAGGGACTCTTGAGACGACTGCTCTATTTTCATCGCTTGTTCATCCAGTCTCATGGCCCTAAACCTATTCATTTTGGGGTCGACCATCCTTTCTACCACCTCGTCCCAGTCCTGGGCATTTTCTGTGAAGACTTCATCTTCGAATTTGTCGTGGGCGTATGACTAGCAGGACGAAAATTGGGAAGCATGTTGCAAGAATAGGCCCTTTGGATTGTTCTTGGAGAATGAGCCCATCTGGAATCTGTACTTGATTTGTCTCAACCCTTCTTGTTTGGCTTGAGCGATGTCTTTTACCAAGTAGAACCCTAGATGTAAACCATAGGGTATGAATGCCCGCTTCTTGTCCTTGACCACAGTGGCATTGTAGTCTTGCAAGATGGTTTGATAGCATATTTATCCTACTACAAGCCGGTATGAGACATGAGCTGGTAGGAGATGTGGTGCTCCGATGGCCCCGAACACCCTGATGTAGGTGTTGCGCTCGTCCAAGTACCAGTGGCCTACCTTGGATATCATTTTCTTGGCCACAGCTGATAGTCTTTGGCATTCCTTCTTAAACTAAATAAAATAAATTCATGCGATGAATTCATCGCAGATGAGGGAGTAAGACTTCTTATACCTATTTTCCCATAGCATGCTGAAGTAGACGTGGACTGGGAGCTCTGCAAACATGCCAACTCAGATTCATGTCGACGAAGATGTTTCTGGCGCACATGACATCGAGAAAATATGAAGCCATGTAGAAAGTTGGTGTCTCTTCTTCCTTCGGTGTCTGAGCCTGTTGTATACAAATGATCAATTTTTTTAGAAATTATCGCTCCCCAGTTGAAACTGCTCCCGGATATCGCCACTATGTAGGCCAATGACATCCATGCCTCTGAAAATATGGAGCAATCCTTCTCTCCATATAATTGGGAGATGAGAGCCATCAAATAAATGTATGGCTCCCTTAAGTTGGTCGTCTCGTACCATCTAGTGCTCTGGTTGGTGAAATTTTTGTCTTCCCCGCACCATGGGGCCATCACCTAGTTGGTGTCATGGTGCTCATAGAACTTCATAATGAAATCTGTATTTAGACGCTCCTCGGGGTCTTTGAGTTTGTAGTATTTCTGAACCTCTACCGGTAGGATCACTCTGACACACCCACCATTGTCATCGTTGATTAAACATTTATGTGTGTTTGTGTGGTCGATGAGCCACTTCAAGACTTCGATACAGGGAAAAATAGGTGTTATGCTTGACACCATATGCAAGTATGACCGTCCGATGTTCAGGAACACTTCGTCGTCAAGCACTCTTACATATGGATCACTGTGTGGGACATATTCTAGGTATTCCTCCCAGCTGATCTTGTCAAAGAGTTAACCCCAATGTGGGAGTGCCATCTTGGACCTCGTGCTTGCCTCTGTATCTCCAAAGGCTGGAGGCTGGATGAAAACCTTCTTCTTTGCTGTCTCAATGACTGGTTTTGGCCTCATAGTGTATTCCAATTGTTTTGCAGCCCCTAGAGAGGAGTCGTCGCCTACCTCTGGTTCTTTTAGCTTTGGTGCTCTCGGCGATCATCTGGTGGATGGCTTTCTTGGAGGCATTGTTCTTGTAACTTAAATTAAAATTTTAGAGACTGTGTAAAAAAAAACAAAAACAACAAAGCCCGATAAAAGCATATAGATTATAGCCATGTAAAACTTATAGACTTGGATACATACCTATGAAGCTTGCTAAAAACTAGTATTTTGATATTCGTGGGATTTCTGCAGCCTTTGAATTACTCGTCTTTATCCTTTGGATGCTCTAGAATCTCCTCACGGCTATAATAGCTAGGAGGAAGGCACCTGTAGAGGTGGAGGCAGGGACATAACCCGTTCTAAATCCCATTCCAAATCCTTCCACTACCCGAGGGTCATAGTCTCAACCCTGTTCGACCAAGTCACAAGAAGAGGAGAAGGGCAATGTAGGTGTACACGCAGAATGATTTTGTTTATAACTGCTCAAGAGAATTTAAACATGGAAGAACTTACCATGTCACATCATCCATTCAATTCGGGTTATGAGTGAAATTTTTATAAATCTACTGCCGAATCTTCATAGCTTAAATTCATCGTGGGTTGATGGCGAAGGCGCGGGTGGTGAAGTGGTCTATCAGTGATTTTAAATGGTTGTTTTGATTGGCGCACGAGGTAGCAACTAATGCGGGATTGGGTATTAATTAGGTCCTTAAATTCTCAAAATCTGATCATATCTAATGCTAAAACATCCCATCATGTCGCTCTCTTAGTGGATGGATCGAGGATCAAGGATGTGCTACGAACGTTTTCGTTGATGTCTTTCTGCAAAAATCTTCGACGTCGATCAATTTCACCATATAATGTTGTCGTGGCAAAGCTGACTCGGAGGTGTGACTCGAACCTAGGGAACCACAAATGACTCAGGATAAAAGTAGACTGTACGATCCTCCTATTGGGTAAAGCTATGTGGCATTGAAGATTGGTGACTTAATTAGCATGTATTAATCGGAGTCGAGACCTTTCTTAAGTTATTCTCTCTAAAACAAACCTTAGCTTGTCGGTGCCAAAAACGTATCTAGGGTCGACGATCGACGATAAACATATCAAGATATTTCTTCATATTAGCTTCCTTGGAAACGTCCCGATATCGAAGACACATCGGGGATTGACGATCGGGAATACGTTTAGCACGGTCGAAATGTTTGTTGCGATCCTTTTAGGTTTTCCCCAATTCTGATAAGCACATCGGGTATTGGCTATCGACGATATCTTTTCTCTCTTCATTAACATCTATCCCCTTCGTCTTTTACCGATGCCGAAGGGGAATCGACTATCAGCTATATCCTTATGCAAGACTTGATGCAAGACAAAAAATTCCTTTTGCCGATGCTGAAGGAGATTGATGCTCGACGAATATGGTTTCCTGAGTGGTTCTTTTCCTTCTTTGAATTCCTTTCGATGCAGAATCTAAGTGCGTCGGGTGAAGTGTTTTAGCCGTCAATTCTTTATTCAGGTGTTAAGGCCTTTTTAAGTCAGGGGGTTTCATAAGTTCAAACAAACATGAATAGGTGATGAGAGTCATGAGAATAAGAAAAGACAAAACCATTTCTCGAAATGAAAACAAATCAGACTGTGCAAACGATCAAGTGGTACCCAAAAAAACAAAAAATTGACAGAGTCTTTTTAGGGTGTGTTGAGTGCTCAACATGTGTTTAATCATGAACAAGTATAATAACCCTCACATGATCTATACATCAAACCCTTTCTCATATTCAACCTCTCAATACATCAACCACTTCACAAATACAAGCTCTCAACCATGTACCACAAAAACCCTTAGCGATATGCCAAGAAATACAAGATGTGCCTCAACTCTAACAAGAAGTGTCAAGGATAAATATTGATTATACCAACACTGTATTTCTGTAGGTCTGACTTATACAGAAGATCCCATGCAGCCATTAGTCTCTCTAGGGAGAATCCTCAAATCTCGATAACCATTTCTCATGCATACATCAAAATCCAACTACTCATAGAAATAAG
>CBVK0103950603.1:0-13500 GCA_900067695.1 Picea abies
CCTCCCAGCCAAGCTTGTTGCGCAAAGATTCTTGTTGATATTCGTTGTTGCGAAAAAGGTGCAGAGGACGTTGTTGTTCGTTGTTCCGCAAAAGACACTACTCTTATTTGTTGCGCACAAGTCCTTGTTATGCTCGTTGTTGTGCACTGCACAGAGGTTACTATTTTCATTTGTGGCCCAAACCTCCCTAGGGTTGCGCAACCTCCCGATATAGGATTGTTCAATCACTTGAGTCGAATCGACTATTCGGTTCCTTGTTGGAACCCAATTCAAATTTTCATAGGTCCCTCTTTCTCCAAAGTGCAGATTCTATCAAACTCGTGGCTCTTTCTTGTCCCTTTTGAAGAAATTTAACCACAGGCACTAGCTTTCTGTGCTAGGATCCTTTCCCCATGTGACCTCAGGCTGTGACCCAAGGATAAACCCTGAAAGGCACTTCTTACTTTGGGCTTCAACCTTTTCACCACAGCCAACTCCTATTCCCTTGAACTCTGAATCGACAAACACAATTGGCACGAGGATCAATGGTCCCCGTTACTCCCTTAGATCAACGACCCTCAATGCTTCGAGATTCGGGAGTCTTTACGCTCTGCCTTCCCCTTTCTTCTGGAGCACCTCTTCTCCAAAATTCGTCAATCTCCTCCACCTGTCCTTCTGGATCTAATGGTCCAGATTCACTCCGCTCTTCACGACTTTGTGAAGATTTCCCTTTTCTTTATGAAAATCTTCCAGAACTCTATCTCCCGGACCTTCTGATCTTTCATCACCTGTCTTCTCCTAACGATGGATGGTTCCACTTGACTTCGGAACTTCATCACTTAACTACCTCATTCTCCGTCAATGGTTGGACTCTAATCTCATGATCCAAATTTCGCCTCCTGCATCTAATCTATCGGTTGTTATTGCTCCTCCTCCTAAGCTTGCCTTTTTTTCCCGGGATTGGGAAAATCACCTAAGTATCAAAGGTTGTGGCCTTTGATATTCTTCCTGCGAACCCGACTGCTGGGTCTTGACAATGATTTCCCTCTTGGCCTTGTAAGGAGAAATTTCTTTACCTCTGGCGCATTCCTTGCGCTTGGATGAGCCTTTAGATGGCTTCCTACAACATTTATCTAAGTGTTGGCCTGGTGCACTCTTTGCACAGGTCTTACTTTTGTTTCCTGAAATCCTTCAGGTTTACCAAGGTAACTCTTACATCCTCCCAATGCACACTTGCAGAGCTCTACAAAGTGTCCAGCAACTCTATGAATGTCCTCCCTTGACACTCCTCTCCTCAGAACCCGAAACTGAATTCCCTTTTACACACGCTTGCACGTACTCAATGCCCTCCTGGAAGAGCTCGACAGAGTGTTAAGCAACTCTTTATTACGCTTACTCCTGCGCAAACTTTCATCCAAGGCATTCAACAACCTTTTGGCTCCTCCCTAAATATGTGAACTATTATGGTGTGCCCTCCTGGCACGTTCTCTTCTGAAATCGACTTGAAATTGATATGCGCACTACTTGCGCTAGCTCACAGAAGTGTTGATACTCTGTCATGCACTCCTTGCATTTAGCCTGAAAGAACCCAGAACAATCCCATAAATCACAGATAGAGAATTCCATCTTTATTCCTGTAGATGAAATCTAACGTACATCTACAACATACATACATAGACACATAGATAACATTAATTAAATACAGGGAAACATACACAGAATCATATGCAAGAAAAAAAGCTTTTTTTGTATTAATTTGAATGTTAATTACAATGTGTGAGCTGAGACTGCAACTGATTCTAGGCTCTCAACGACCTCCTAACAACAACTGGAACCTTTTTTTGGGCTTACAATACAAAGATTTATATAAGAGGGGCTCGACAAAATTTCCCTCTAAGCTACGCTAGTGGTGTCTAATCACCATTCAAAATGCTTATCTATCGAGGCAGATTACAATGAGCGGAAATCTAGTCTGAATCGGATCTAGATCCCTTCTACCATCAGCCACTTAAGGCGACCTCTTCTACAGACGGTGAGAAGGCATGGCTTGGCTCTTCCATCCTGACATCATTCAATTGCCTTAATTACATTTAAATTTTGAAGGAAAAATGAGAGGGTTGGCGCCTCTCCCCTTCTTGAATGCACACCAATGTGCGAGATAGTTGGCGCATGCTGAGGTGTAGCGATGCTCCTACATCATACTCCATTGCTATGAAAATTCATGAGCTCTTGCTCATGAGCTTCCTAGCTCTATTGAAATCCTCCTGGATCCCAAACTTTTTCCTGGAGATGTCCTACTCCTCTGATTTGTTGTTGTTGTTGTTGTTGCTTATGTTGCATCCCCACTACTCATGCAGTTTTTCCTTTGTTCATGTTCTCCTTGCTGACAGCTTCTTTTGTTGACTTCATCATCTGCCTCCTTATCTCCTCTATGAATTCTTCCAGCTGCTTTGTTGGCTAGCTTTCCTTATGCAGTATACTCAGCTGCAAATCCTCATGTCGGTCGATGAGATGACCAACCTGGTCCTCCATGCTACCTTCATCTCCTGTGGTGTTGAATGGCCACTCTTTTGCAGACTCCAACTCTGCAGGCTCCTTACTGAGTTGTTTATGAGCTATTTCCTCTGACATATTATCTTATGCCAACTCCACTTGTACTAGTTCCATTCCAGTTTCTTCCAATTGTTCCTCATGATGACATGTTTCCTTTGGCTTGGATATTTCTTGGCAGCCATCTTTTGGTTCTGTATTGTCCAACCAATCCTCTAGCATCTTCAACTCCATCTCCCACTAAGTGAGAAACTCAATTGGGTACTCCTATTCTGCTGGGGAATACTTTTGTATCTGCTCCTTCTCCTCTATAACAGTTTCAACTGGTTCTCCTCCTGTTGATGCATCTGCAACACATATGCTAGCCTCTCCTTGGCTTCTTGGCAGGAATATTTCGATTCCTTCAATGATCAGAATGCTCCTCTGATCCTCCTCCTCGACGGTGGAAGTATTTAAATTCTCATCATCTTCATTCATGTGGTTTTCAATTCCACATGAATCTTCATATGGATGAGGCCTTTCTTCCACCTCCTTTCCATCTATCAATACCCCTTGCTGATATGAACTCTCAGCTGAGCTCATCTCTTCTCCCTTGCCCACCTGGAAAATTGGGGTTTCTCCTCTTCCCTTCTGGCAGTTTATGAGATCGACTTATCTCCTCTCATTGGCCACCTGACAATCTACAAGACCTCTACCATATCTCTTTCCCTTATCACTGAGGTTCTCAACATGCCTCAGCCACCCTTTTAACACCTGTTGTTTCCTTCCGGCCAACAACTTCTGAACGGGCCAATTAGATTTCCTCTTCAGAGGCCATTCGTACCTCCAGTGTAACTTTTCCTCATGCTACATCTTCAATGCTAGCTTCCCCATTTCTGCTCAAATTTCACTGAACTACTTGTCAACTTATTCTTTTCTCTTCTGCTAGAAGTCTTCTCTTTGACCATGCTTATGGTCTCAAATAGCCATCTCTATTCACCTCTAACCCACCTAGTTGTCTACCATCTGTTGCACACCTTCCAACAGTGTCTACAGAGTGTCACACTCTATCTCCCTTCACCTATTGTCTATAGGCGAAATCAAGCTCTGACTTTGCTTGATGTAGTCAGGTTGTCTCCTCTGTCTACAGAAACCAATTATGTGGCTCTGTCTACTCTTCGCTACCTGAAAACAATTTCAAGCTCTGATACCACTCCGGCGTAGACTTCCCCGGGGTTGCGCAACCTCTTGGTCTAGGATCGTTCAATCACGTGAGTCGAATCAAATCTTTGGTTCCTTGTTGGAACCCAATTCAAATTTTCACAGGTCCCTCTTTCTCCAAAGTGCAGGTTCTATCAGACCTGCGAATCTTTCTTGGCCCCTTTGAAGAAATTTAACCATAGGCGTTAGCTCTCTGTTCTAGGCTCCTTCCCCCATGTGACCTCGGGTTGTGAGCTGGGGATAAACCCTAAAAGGTGCTTCAGACTTTGGGCTTCAGCCTTTTCACCACACCCAACTCTTATTCCCCCAAACTCTGAATCGACGAACACAACTGGCACGAGGATCAACGGTCCCTGTTACTCCCTTATATCATTGACCCTCAATGCTTCGAGCTTTCTTTCCGCTCTGCTCTCCCCTTTCTTCTGAAGAACCTCTTCTCTGAAATATATGGATCTCCTCCACGTGTCCTTCTGAATCTGATGGTCCGGATTCACTCCGCTCTTCGTGACTTTGCGAATATTTCCCTTTACTTTATGCAAATATTCTAGATCTCTACCTCCCAGACCTTCTGATCTTTCACCACATTTCTTCTCCTGACGATGGATGGTTTCGCTTGACTTTCAAACTTCAGCACTTAACTACCCTGTTCTCCCATCAATGGCTGGACTCTGATCTCATGGTCCAGATTTCTCCTCCTACAGCTAATATGTCGGTTGCTATTGCTCCTCCTCCTGAGTTTGGATTTTTTTCCCGGGATTGGGAAAATCACCTAAGTATCAATGGTTACGGCCTTCGATATTCTTCCTGCGAACCTGACTGTTGGGTATCAGCAGTGCTTTCCATCTTGAGCTTGTAAGATGAAATTGCTTTACCTTTGGTGCACTCCTTGCGCTTGGCTGAGCCTTCAGACGGCTTCATGCAACACTTATCTAAGTGTTGGCCTGGTGCACTCTTTGCACAGGGCTTACTTATGCTTCTTGAAATCATTCATTTTTACCAAGGTAACTCCTACATCTTCTCAATGCACACTTGCAGAGCTCTACAGAGTGTCCAGCAACTATGTGAATGTCCTCCCTTGACACTCCTCTCCTCAGAACTCAAAATTGAATTCCCTTTTGTGCACGCTTGCACCTACTCAATGCCCTCCTGGCAGATCCTGACATAGTGTTTAGCACCTTTGTGCTACGCTTACTTCTACGCAAACTTTCCTCCAAGGCATTCATAAACCTTGTGGATCCTCCATGAATATGTGAACTATTCTGGTGTGCCCTCTTGGCATGTTCTCTTCTGAACTCGAATTCAAATTCAGATGCGCACTCCTTGCACTAGCTCACAAATGTTTTGATACTATGTCATGCACTTCTTGCATTTAGCCTGAAAGAACCCAGAACAATCCCACAACTCACAGATAGATAATTTTGTCTTTAGTCCTGCAGATGAAATCTAATGTATATCTACAGCATACATACATAGACACACATATAACATTCATTAAATATAGGGAAACATATACATAATCATATGTAGGAAAAAATGCTTCTTTTGTATTAATCTGAATTTTAATTACAGTGTGTGAGCTCAAACTGCAACTGAGTCTCAGCTCTCAACGACCTCCTAACAACAATTGGAACCTTTTTTGGGGCATACAATACAAATATTTATACAAGAGGGGCTTGACTAACTTTCCCTCCAAGCTACGCTAGTGGTGTCTAATCACCATTCAAAATGCCTATCTATCGAGGAAGATTACAATGACTGCAACTGAGTCTCAGCTCTCAACGACCTCCTAACAACAATTGGAACCTTTTTTGGGGCATACAATACAAATATTTATACAAGAGGGGCTTGACTAACTTTCCCTCCAAGCTACGCTAGTGGTGTCTAATCACCATTCAAAATGCCTATCTATCGAGGAAGATTACAATGAGTGGAAATCTAGTCTAAATCAGATCTAGATCCTTCCTACTATCAGCCACTTAAGGCGACCTCTTCTACAGTCGGTGTGAAGGCATGGCTTGGCTCTTCCATCCTAATAGCATTCAATTTCCTTAATTACATTTAAATTTCGAGGGAAAAATGAGAGGGTTGGCATCTCTCCCCTTCTTGAATGCGCACCAACGTGCTAGACAGATGGTGCGTATGAGGTGGAGCGATGCTCCTGCATCATTTTTTTGCGTAGAGGTTGCTATTTTCATTTGTTGCACATAGGATCCAGAGTATCAGAATTTGAAGTGTTAACTTGATACAACAAGTCCCAATGGATAAGGCTACTAGTCTATCTGTTCTTTGGCACCTCACAGGGAGGATGCCATCCCCATTGGAGCCTATCTTCGTGTCTTATAAATAGGTTGTTAGGTTTTGAATAAGATTATAGGATAAAGTCATGTCTTGTGTTAAATAAGAACATTGTATGATTTTTTCTTAAATCATGAGTCATAGGTTTGTTTGTGATGGGAACGGTTTCCTTTTTTAACCATGTAACTTATGGTTTTTTGTGCCAAGATGTGGGTTGTCATGTCACTAAAAGGTCATTATGAAGGATCATGATGTCGATTCAAGTCAGTTAGAATCAATGTTGTCAAAGTTCTAATGATTTCATGAAATCAAATCTATCAAGGACATGTGACATCATCAAGAAAACCATTGTGCAGCGCAAGTTGTTGCACAACGTCCTAATGCTGCGTATTGAGGTACGGTGAGGTATGATGGTAATAATTCATGATTTAAATTGAAGTGATATTTCAAAATTTTCCTTCCTCCAGGTAAAGGAAGCTTCAAGAATGGTTTCTCTTATCCACGACTTCAAAACCTCTTGGCCAAGCTTGTTGTGCAGAGGACGTTGCTCTCATTTATTGTGCACAAGTTCCTGCTATGTCCGTTGTTGTGCACTGCACAAAGGTTGATGTTTTCATTACTGCGCAGAGGTTGTTGTTTTCATTTCTACGCAGAGCATGCTACTCTCATTTGTTGCGCATAGGATCCAGAGTATCAGAATTTGAAGTGTTAACTTGATACAACAAGTTGAAAATTGTAATCTATTGTTGCGCACCTTTTCTAATCATCATTTCACATGCTTACAATCTAGACAAGGTTGACACATACCAGCATCATGAAAACTCCATAACATAGAAGAAAGAATGTAAAGGGTAGTGATATCGCAAGGTTTAAGCCACAAGGTTTGAATTTGGTAAACGCAAACCCAGAATCAGAGAATCCTTTGAAAGAGCGGGTTGCATCAGGTTTTGTGAAAAACTTCAAGGGTACAGCAGTCAGGTGGCGAGGGAGTTTTCAAATAATTTTGATGGAACTAAGGCTAAGGTGGGAAACCTCCAGTTGCAGGCTTTTGAAGATAACATTGTTGTTGCAACAGAAATCCCTGCTTATGGAGAATAGTGGTTCAAAGGTATGCAGTTAGATATGTCTTACCATTGTGATTTTCTGAAGCCTGAATTTAGAAATACTAAATTTGGAGCTACCATACCTAGAGAGTTTTTATTGGAAAGTCATAGTGATTTGTTGAGGGTTATTCAGAGGTTTTTTACATGTGAAGGGAGATTTAATAGGGTTTACCAATACCATATCAGGATCTTAATGCACTTCACTGGTAAGAAGCCTTTGAATATACTATATTACCTTTTCATAATTCTAGGAAGGATGGTTGACATAGTACAACTAAGGAAGGAGAAAGGAGATGTTAGCCTCTTCCATTTTTCTTTGATCAAACTGTTAGTATTGGAAGAACTCAAAAATAAGAATCGATACTCAGATTCTTTTCTAAATTCATCAAGCATAGTAGTAGATTCCCTAGGCAGCCCACAAAGCTTGAGAAATGCACCCTCATCAGTAGAAAGAATTGCAACATCAATTCCTGAGAGTTCTGTTAAGAAAAGAGAAAAAGAGACTAAAGATCATGTAGCAAGTCAGGGGGATAAAAAGAAAGGGAATAAACTCCAATTCTCTCCAGAAATGACAGAAGATCCTAGAAAATTACTCATCGGGTCTACATCAAAGAGAATGCACATTATACATACATTACAGGAAATTAGTGAGACTCCAAAAACCTTCATACAACCAACCCTCTCAAATGACAAAGAAACTTCAATTATTGAGTTGCAAGAACAGTTGAAGAACGATCACTTTGTCATACTGTTATCACTCCAAGAAACTCCTTAGGGTTGTAAGCTAAGGATGCTTGGTAACTTAGAAATAATAGTTTTTGGTATTTTTATAGATGGATCAATGAGATAACAAATTATAACTCAGTACTCAGACCTTCAATGGGTAATCAAAACAAACAGAGCTCTCATGAAACAATAATCAGATGGCAGGCTTAAATGGATGAGAACACAGAGTTACTAAACCAAATACAACATGTAGGGTTTATAAACTGTGTAAAACAATCTTAAATAAACTATGAGCTGACTGGTGAGATAACAGTCACTGCAGCTAAAACAGTTTAATTAAAACAGAGGAAGAAAGGTGATAAAATCTAATATTGTAGCAGAGAGAAATCTGTCTTTTTGCATTAGCATCAAAAAATCTGTCTACATAGCATAAGAGTATCTGGAATTGAACCCCTTCAATCATCTTGAGTCTGAGTATATATATCATTACATTTCAGTTTTCAGATCCTAGAATAATGGATCTGATATCTTCAAAACAGAAAGTAAATCTAATTACAATAAACTAGGGAGAGACCCACAAAATAAGACTAATCTTTATTTGATGATCTTCCAATAGGTAATAGCTGGTGAAGTGTAGTTGTAGCCTTCCAAGGCTCCCCAGATTCGATCTCTTGAAGATAATTTCGAATTTGGTGAAAATTCCCAAATCCCTGAAATCTTGTGTTTTGAAAAAGGTAAATGACTCCCCAGATTCGATCTCTTGAAGATAATTTCGAATTTGGTGAAAATTCCCAAATCCCTGAAATATGGCATTTTGAAAAAGGTGAATGACACTTGTATATCTCTTCTTCTCTTTATTTTCCCAAAGTGGTTGATTGAATAGACTTGATAATTCATTAAATAAGCCTTAGAATAGGTTTCAATTCATTCTCATGCAAAAAATTATGATCTGGGTGAAAATCATAACATTCTGGCCGTGATAGGCTTTCCACAGTGCATAGCCCATGAAAAACGCTCCTTAGCTGCGGAAAGTTGCCACTTTCCACAGCTAACAGGTCATAAAATATCGATTTGCGCTGTTGAAAGCGGGCAGATTTTCAAAATCAACATGCAAAAAATTACGATCTGGGCGAAAATCGTAACATTCTGGCCGTGACAGGATTTCCACAGCGCATAGCCCGTGAAATACGCTCCTTAGCTGCGGAAAGTCGCCACTTTCCACAGCTAACGGGTCATAAAATATCGATTTGCGTTGTTGAAAGTGGGCAGATTTTCAAAATCGAATTTCTCGATCATAGAAAATCTGTTTTTCATGTATGAATAGTCGATCGACATCTAGAGAATATAAGATTTCTAATGGTGTTTTCATATCTTCATGTGGAGCTCGAGAAGGGATTGAAAAGTGCCTTTCAATTTTAAGTATCATTCTTTCTATTTGCAATTCAAAAACCCTAAACGGTCCTTTGTGAACAATGTCTGATATGGAACCAAAGATTTGATTTGATGCTGCCAGCCCGGGAGTACAACCTCTGTACTTGAGCCACTAAAATTGAACTTGCCATCCTTGATGCTATGATTTTAGAGCGTGAGTTTCTGAGCCAGATCCGAGATGTAATCCGACTGGGACATGAAACTCGAGTTGAAATGATTACCCACTTCCACCAGCGCGTCTTTCTGATCGCAAGTTGATTTGATTTTGAAACGTGCATAAGCGCATGTGATTCCCGCTTTCTCCAACCAACGGCCCATGGAAAACGCCCCTCAGCTGTAGAAACTCACCACTTTCACCAGCTCATGATCCCACATGAACTGCTCCTTAGCTATTGAAAGCTTTCACTTTCCTCGGCGCGCCACCATGTGAGAACTTATCCTTAGCTGTTGAAGCCTATGCAATTGTTCCCCTGTAACTTGCATGCAGCCCAAGCTTATTCATGAAATCAACAACTGAAAAAGATCAAACTGCTCGCATGGCAAACTTATTCTTCTACCTACCCCTACACTAGCCATCTTTGTCATCTGTTAAGTGAATGTTGATTTCCATAATAGCCATCCAAGCAATTTGAACACTGAGGAAATCTTGTCTTTATTATTGATCAGCAAATGATGTTGAATATGCAACCACAGTGACAAGGAGCTTTTCAGGAAACCATACTTACCTAAAAACATGGGCGTATTGAGGAAATCTTAAACTTTCGAGCCCTCGGAAAAGTGTAACTCCATGAAGGCTGCCACTGGATCCTTGAGAAGAAGGTAAGAAACATGTTGCTCCTCGAGAAAAAGTTGCACATCTATGACAGCCTCTTGCTCAGCCATAATTGTTTCTCTATAAGAGGACTAGTCATCTTCTTGTCCGTTTGAGATCAGTGATTGATCATCAATGATTATAACTTCCTCTTCAGACAAATGTACAAAAGATGATGATAGAACAGGTTTTACATCATATGAATTTGGATCTACTAAAAACATGTAGTTTCCTATATAATTATCAGTTACCATAGGCTCTTCTTGATTTGCAAACTGGTCATGAAATTCAAACCCATACCTATCTCTGGAATACTCTACACATACTGAAAAATCTGGTTTTGAATCTGAAATATACTCACCCTCAAGCTGCTGATCCAAATCTTCTTCAAACTTATTATTTTCTTCAGAACAGTCCTCAGTGGATGATGATAGAGCAATGTTTAAATGACAAGGATTATGATCAAATAGGAACATGTAGTTTTCAATGCAATCATTGGTTATCATAGATGCATTCTGATTTGCAAATTGATCATAAACTTCACATGCATACCTGTCTCTGGAACACTCAGCGAACACTGAAAAGTCTGACCCTGAAACTAAATTGAACTTACATGTTGGTTGCTATCCCAAATCTACTTCATTTCTCTCCTGCTCAACCATGGTTGTTCCTTTGCTGGAAAACTGATCACCTTCTTGTCCCCTGTCTCTAGAACATTCTGCCAATGTTGACGAATCTGATTCTAAATCTGAAATGTACTCACCCTCAGGCTTCTAGTCCAAATCTACTTCATACTCACTGCTTTCTTGCTCGAAATCTGAAATATACTCACAGTCTTCTTGCTCATATGTTTGCAAATTTTCAGAATCATCTTGCATTCTGATCCACCTAGATGCACGGATGTTCTCCTCTACCTCTTGCGCATCTCCAAACAATTGAGTTAAGGATGAAGACTCCCTTTCTAGCAGAAGAAGGGCAAGTTTTGAGTGAAGACACATAACATAATGTATCATGGCATCTTTTTCTGAAGGTTGGATCTCCAAAGGCATGTCATGATACATGCGGCTAAACTTTCGATTGAAAATATGAAAAGTTTGACTCTGCTCTCTCCTCAAAGCATAAAAGTCAGCAAGGTAAGAATCTAGAGATTTGTACTTGCCCCAATACTTCAGGAAAGCATTAGAGAACTCGGTCCAAGAACCAATTGAATCAGCTCTCAGACTTTTAAACCATGCAGCAGCATCTTTGATCAAAGATTTCGAAAACATTCTCATGATCACATCTTCATGCACAATTGAAAAATGATCAACAAAGTCCAAAAAGGATTCTGCGTGCCCCTCGGCTGAAGTTTGATTCTCTCCGGAAAACAAAGGGAGATATTCATAACAGTCATCAGGATAAGGATGAAGAAGATGGGGTAGCTGTAAAGGTTTGAACATCTTCATTCGGATCTTAACTTGAAAAGCTGTGGGCTGATCATGAGAAATGGTAAGTTGTTGATCAGGTTCAGAAATTATGGCCAGAGGGGCTGAGATCTGGGCAGGTTTTGAAACAAGTTCAACCTCCTCAAGGTTGTATGAATGCTCAGATTCAGAGGGAATCTGAATGCAGATCTCATCTTTAGGAATAGGCTAAGGTAAAGCTATAGGATCGACATCAACAACATAAGGAGGCTGCAAGATTTCCTCTTCTAAATATAGACTTATAAAGGATGGTTGATAATCTTCAGAGTATACGAAACAAAGGATAACTCTTTTAACATGTGAAGGAAAAAGTATAAAGGAGCTGATAAAGAAATACAATAGTTCACGAAGCAGACTAATGAACGGGTACCTGGATTTGAAATTTAACTCCTTCATCTTTTGTCAACAGGATCCTCCCCAGTGGAGTCTTTTAACGTGGAGTCGCCAGATAGAAAATTACAACCAAGTGAATGTCCAGGCTTTGTCTATCATCAAAGTTGGATCTGTGTCGTGTCCCAAGGAAGCTGAGCTTCAATCTCTTCTCCCCGGCAACGGCGCCATTTTGTTATCACTCCAAGAAACTCCTTAGGGTTGTAAGCTAAGGATGCTTGGTAACTTAGAAATAATAGTTTTTGGTATTTGTATAGATGGATCAATGAGATAACAAATTATAACTCAGTACTCATACCTTCAATGGGTAATCAAAACAAACAGAGCTCTCATGAAACAATAATCAGATGGAAATCTTAAATGGATGAGAATATAGAGTTACTAAACCAAATACAACATGTAGGGTGTATAAACTGTGTAAAACAATCTTAAATAAACTATGAGCTGACTGGTGAGATAACAGTCACTACAGCTAAAACATTTTAATTAAAACAGAGGAAGAAAGGTGATAAAATCTAATATTGTAGCAGAGAGAAATCTGTCTTTTTGCATTAGCATCAAAAAGTTTGTCTACATAGCATAAGAGTATCTGGAATCGAACCCCTTCAATCATCTTGAGTCTGAGTATATATATCATTACATTTCAGTTTTCAGATCCTAGAATAATGGATCTAATATCTTCAAAACAGAAAGTAAATCTAATTACAATAAACTAGGGAGAGACCCACAAAATAAGACTAATCTTTATTTGATGATCTTCCAATAGGTAACAGCTGGTGAAGTGTAGTTGTAGCCTTCCAAGGCTCCCCAGATTCAATCTCTTGAAGATAATTTCGAATTTGGTGAAAATTCCCAAATCCCTGAAATCTTGCGTTTTGAAAAAGGTAAATGATTGAGGCAACTACCGATAGCCATGTTATCCACCACAAAACTCGACTAAAAGGATGGTTTTATTTTGGGAGATAACACATACCACAGTTGCAACATGAAAATAGAGAATTCAAGAACAAATCTCTAGAAGAATCTTTCAGGAAAGATACCTCTGTGATAGGAGAAAGGTCAACACTATCAACTCCAACTAGTTCCAAAAAAAGGAGTAAAGAGAAATCAATAGAGCAGACTCCATAGGTAGAGGAGAATCATAAGCCTAGTGTGCCTTTAACAAGGTCCTTAACTAGGAAGTTGCAGCATCAAGAAGAAATCCCAGCACAGAATCAGCCAGCAAAAAAGAAAGATGATGAAGGAAAACACACTTTCAAGAGGCTAAATAAACAACTAATAGAAGCAAAAAATGTGATATTTTAACTCGGGAAAGGAGATAGGGAATACAAAATGAATTTTGCAGAACACTTAAGAGACTGTGGACCTACAAAAGACAAAGTTGCATCAATGGTGAGAAGGACCCTGCCATTACAGAGAAAGTTGAAGAGTTTTTATCAATAGAACCTCATCTTGAGGAAGGAGAACAAAACCCGCAAGCAAAGTGATTGCACAGCGGACTTGTTGTGCAACAGTGACAGAATGACCAAAATACCTCCAAATCGGCTTGAAT
>CBVK0103950605.1:0-13851 GCA_900067695.1 Picea abies
TGGGAGTCTTTTCTAAATTCATCAAGCATAGCAGTAGATTCCCTAGGCAATCCACAAAGTTTGAGAAATGCACCCTCATTAGTAGAAAGAACTGGAACATCAATCCCTAAGAGTTTTGTTAAGAAAAGGGAAAAAGAGATTGAAGAGCATGTATCAAGTGAGTAGGATAAAAAGAAAGGGAAGAAACTCCAATTCTCTAGAAAACTAGGTGAAGCTCCTAGAAAACTACTCACTAGGTCTGCAACAAAGATAATGTTTTTTATACATACATCACAAGAAATTAGTGAAACTCTAGAAACCTTCATACAACCAACCCTCTCATATGACAGAGACACTTCAATTACAGTTGAAGAGTTTTTATCAACAGAACCTCATTTTGAGGAAGGAGAACAAAACCCTCAAGCAAAGTTTGCAATGGGTGGAGATTGGAAAGAAGGGAAAGATTGACTTGCTAGATGAAGCAGCAGAGAACTGAACCACTAGGACGTTTTTGACACATTTTTGTCATTTTTCGATTTTGACTTTTTTTTTAAAAAGGTCACATACATAAGCACATTATTTTATCAAAGAGGCATTATTACTCATGGGTTTGATGATTTGGGAAATAAAGGGAAATTTAAAGAAGTACTAAAAAGAGCTATAACGAACCACATAATCTTCATAAGATCGAAATCACCCTTAGATAGTGTCAACTATCAGTCAAAGATCGAAAGTAAACACAAGATGACAGACCACTTGTTGTTGAGAAACTTTGCTCCATTTTTCTTGTAGGTGGTGATTAGCAGCGGACTTGCTGCACAACAATGACAGAATGACCATAACACCTCCAAATCAGCTTGAATGGTTCAACAAGTGTGTCATCTCATCTCCAACGAACATCAGTAGTGGAAATCACAATTTTGGGTTTCATTTATTTGTCATATCAAAGTCGTTGTAGTTAAATTAAATGAGTCCAAGTATTTATTTGTCATATCAAAGTCGTTGTAGTTAAATTAAATGAGTCCAAGTTGACTCCTTCTTTTCAGCAGTTAGTTAAAGATTTCATGTTGATTATGTGAAACTGTTAGCATTGTTGTAGGTTCATAGTTGGATCTGAATTTGATACTATATACATACCTTTTTGTATATATTCATGCAGCCATGAAAACTAAAGGGTTGGCAAGTGTGTATAGGAATATTGTTGAACATATTATAATTTTTCCTTGTTGTTAATGAAAAAATTGTTGGATCCAAAGTCCTTGAGTTTTGACCACAGAGATATATGTGATTATGATATTGTATGCATGTGATTCCTCAGTCTTTGATTTCATGTTTTATACTTGATATTGTATGGTTTCTTCTCTATGTTTTTGTGAAATATAAGTATCAGAACTCAACTTTATCTCATGCTCTGTTACATGTAGTTCGAGTTGCACTTCTACTATAATTTCTTTGAGATTCATCCTTGTTAGATGCCTTGAAGGATTATTGATTTCTCTATAACCTGTTGTCTAAAAAATATATTTTTTTCCTAGAACATTACTTTCTATCTTTCCTTTGTTCAATCCTTTCTTAAATCTACTAGGTATCCAGCAAGTTTTATTGACTTTTGACTTTATTTACTCCATAGCCCAATGTACTTTATGTTCATATTGTCACCAACCCTATAAATTCATTTATCTTAGAGATCTAGCCTTTGAGTTAAACCAAATAAATCCTTTCATTGATTGATTTGAAGGGAGAGATCCCTCTCTGGTTGGAAGGGATAGCTTCCATCCCCATGTTGGTTTGAGGTTACTCATGTACCTATTTCCTCCTGAGCCAAGGAAATTACAGAGAGATAGCAGCATCCATAATAGATGTTATTACTCGGCATAACATTAAAACTTACATGGCCTTTAGAGTTACTAATTCAAACCAAACAACTAGCACTAACCCACTTTTGTATGGACAATAATATAAACATTTTTAGACTACAATTGTTTGCATCAATATCCATAAGAATGTCTTAAAAAACTAGAAATAATTATGTTATATAACAATAGATAATCCCCTAACCCACCTAACCCATAACTCATGGTTAATGATTAGGATCAACCATGGTTAACTATGGTTGAATGTTTTTAATTGTAATTAATTATAGTTGTGCATGGTTGACTATGTTTACCATGATTTCCTAGTTTACTATAATTTAACATGGTTGATTATGGTTGATTATGTTTTACTACAACTAACTAGTGACTCATTAAACACATAACCACTAACCCACTAGCCCCTAACCATTGAGCTAGTAACCCCCACTCTTGAACGCATCAATCCCCAACCTCAAACCACTAGCCATTATCCCCCTAACCCACCTAACCGCTAACCCATCCAAAATGACTACGGTTGACTAGTTAGTGATGCTTAACTATGTTTACTTATGATTCACTATACTTGTAAGTGGTTGACTATAATTAATTGTGTTTGACCATTTTTTACTGTGGTTGAATGTGGCTTATTATGATTGACTAGTAACCCACTAACACACTAACACCCTAATCCCCTAACACAAAACCATGAAACCACTAACCCCCTAACCCACCTAGCCAACATCCCATGGTCAATGACTATGGTGAACCATGGTTCACTTTGTTTAACTATGATTAACTATAATTGTGCATGGTTGATTAATTGACTATGGTTAACTATAGTCAACTATGATGGAAATTTTTTAACTTGATTGACTAGAAACCCATTGAACCCCTAACACCTAAACCATTAAACTTTAACTTCTGATGCACTACCTCCCTATACATTAACCTCCTACCCACCAAAATCATAACCCAATAACCAATGGTGGATGATGTTTAACTATGATTGAATATAATTGTGCATGGTTGACTATCGTTAACCATGGTTCACCATCGTGGACCATTGTGGACTAATTGACAATAGTTGACTATAGTTAAATATGTTTGACTATCATTAACTAGTAACCTATGAAACCTCTAACCACTAATATATAACTCCTAACACACACCACAAGGTAAACAAGGTTTAAACAAAGGTTATTGGTGTTACAAGATTGGGAAAAGTTATAAAAAAAACTCGTTTAACGGATGCAAAGGTTACTTATGACTAGCTCAATGAACAAAATACTAAACCTTCACAATAAACAAAATACTAAAGTTTTATAGAAATATACAATTTTGCTCCAATGAATATTATGAAATACAAAAATTGGAACACTTATTTATATTTTTCATTCATTGCATTAGATGCTTTCATTACTTGAGCTTCTTGCAACATTGATTTTTTCATCACATGGGGATCGTGTACTTGCATTAGTTGCAATGTTATGTTGATTATATTGATTCTCAACCTCTTGAGTTTCGATCTATAGACATATAAAAAAAAAATGTAACTATGAGTATATTGAAATTTACAATATAATATACCTAATTGGATAGATTTGTATGAATTTACTCATATATGATTGCATAGATATGTGTGATTTGTGGAAATACCATATAAGTCGTTGATTTTTGAACAATACACATTATTTTGAAGCCCTGCCTCATGTCGGTTGCCATCAAAACTTTTTTTGGCTCCACTCCATACATTGTTTCATGTGAATTTTGTATGTCATAACAAAGTTCATATATAATTAGAAATGTTTTTATTTTTCCAATATTTATAATAAGGGGATGGAAAATAACATATTTACTTATAAACTTATCTAGTACCCCTTATTCCTTCATCATATACTCACAACCCATATTTAGTCCAATGTCAATTAAACTTTTTGATGGCTCTTCTTGGTACATGGGCACCTTATAAAAATGTACATTAGTCGTATTGTGGTATTGTTGATGCTTTCACAAGTATTCATCTTTGAGTGATGGAGACCATGTGTTACTATTTTATCTTCTCAATGTTCTGGGCTTGAAAGCTCATCCCATCATAAAAAGACAAGCTCTCGAGGGTAAATAAAGAAGCAACAACCTATTATAAATAGTGAAAGCCAATGCTCAGTGCATAATTAAAGTCAAGGGTCCATTTGATTCATTAGCACTTGAATACTATTTATAATAGTGTTGCCTTTGTTTTTAATACATTTTACATTTATAATAGTGTTGCCTTTGTTTTTAATACATTTTATGACAGGGTGCCATATTTTTCTTAATCTCCAACCATCATCCTTATCCATGTTAGTAGAGTGATTCTCGATTTCCACGACCTCCCTAACTTTTATTTTAGTGTAATGATCAATTTTACCAATAATACTCATTTTTTCAAGTCATATATGATGTCTATAGTTATTTGAGTGCTCTACGAGAATATATATTTTTGTGCATCCATATGATATTTCAGTGTTGTGTTGCTTAAGTCTAATATGAAAATACCTTCCAGTTTCACCAATGCAAACATTGCCATTGTCACATGGAACTGAGTAAACACCTTTTTCTTTCTTCAAATCTATTGGGTTCTTAACATGGTCAAGCAATTTACATGAAGTATTATGAGGAGAGAAGAAAACTCTTGTTTTCTTCTTATTTAATATCTTAGTTATTTTGTCGACAATCCCTTGGATGTATGGTAGTGTGATAGTTTTAGATATGTCATTGTTCGTTTTATTCTTGCACTCCTTCTTAATGACATTATTAACCTATTTTTCAATGTAACTATCACCTTTAAATACTTCACATAGGTTTTCAAGCTTTTTCTAATGTGTCCATAGTTAGATATTCACTTGGCTCTAGTAACTAAGGTGTTATAACACCTATTTTATGAGTAGGATGGTGGTGAGAATTAGCTTGTAGGTACCTATTTATGTGAGTCTTTTTCCTATAGAATTGATGAGAGAGGGATTCCTCAGTGTTTTTAGTGAGGAGAACATCCAATAACAAAAGCTTCTTTTCATTCTATATTTCCATGGTAAAGTTAATAGTTCAATTGTCTATTCATATGCTCCAAAAAGGTGTTCAATTTCTCCCTTCCATGGGTCCAAATAAAATAAGTGTCATCCACAAACCTCAGCTGGTGATCCAGTTTTTTAGGTGCAGTGTCGATTTCCCTTTCTTCAAAATTCTACATGTAAAGGTTGGAAATTATTGGTGAAAGAGGGGAGCCCATAGTGACACCATGGGTTTCCTCATATATTTTGCCACAAAAACTGAAATAGGTGGACTTCAGACAAACCTCAACTAAGTTATAAATTTCACCATCATTGATCCTCCTAATCGCATTAATAGCATCATCTACAAGAATTTTTGTGTATAAATATACAACATCAAAACTTGCCATGAGATCCATTTCACTAACCTTCAAAGACTTGATTCCTTCGACAAAATGAGAGGAATCTTTGATAAAATACGCAGTATACCCAACCATAGGTTTGAGTCTTTCAACTATTTATAATAGGTCATTGTCTATTTCTTTATATTTATCTTTGAGAACTTATGTCTTGATGATGGGTTGAGATACTAAGCCTAAAAAGTTGATTAGTTATAATATGTCAATTAGGTGTAGCTTGAGTGACTGAAATGAAATTTTTTATCCTTCCCTCTGCAAGCTTGAATCCCACTATGTGACATGCTTTCTATCTTCATGATCCAATTGTTGATTGTTGACCTGGTCATGACCCCAGAAGAATCAAATTACCCAAAGTATCATCCTTAGAATTAGGGGAAGTATCCGGTGGGCTCCCCTCAAAATGCATCACATGAATATATATATATAAACTACTAAGGAAAATGCAATTATTTCTCACAAATTTGAAGATCAATACATTTCTTCATTGTCATCTTGTCTTGTTAATGGAATTAATTCTTTTTTTATGTCTTCCTTTCAACAACAAGACAATTGAAAATATGCAATGATCTCTCTTTAATCAACCATCTTATCTCATATAACCCTGCATAATGAAATATGCATTACAAAGTAAGTATAAGATATATTAAGAAAAAGTGAAAAANTAAGTATAAGATATATTAAGAAAAAGTGAAGATAATTAGGTGAAATTAGAAAAATGTATGAAATATTAGTTTCATAGATCAATCTCTTTCCTTGATTACACTACAGTATTGTTTTGTTAAATAAATTTATTTGGGCTTTTCTTATTGTTTCTATAAATATATTAAGCCACAAACTATAGTATCCATGGATGTGAATCTACTTAAGTTATTTGAGCAAAAACTAACACACAACTACCCATCAATGAGCCATTAAACAATAATAAATTGCATCCATACAAGAATAAGAGGTCAGGATTGAGGTGAATGGAGATGGTGGTTGTTGGTTTAGGGTTTGATGGACGTGGAGCGGAAAAAATGGTAAGTAGTGGCTTATGGGGGAGATTTTAGGAGCTAGTATTGAGGGGGAGGTGGAGGATGTGGACTAGTCCTCTAACCCCTTTGAAGGTGTCATTATTTTCAATGATTTAGAGACATATGTGGGGGCGACAGGTTCTGAAGGATGTAGGATGACAAGCTCTTCCTGGGGAGGGCCACAAGAAGACTCTTTGAGGTCGGCTGGCAGTTTTTCACCAAAGGTTATGGATTTCAATCTCTTGGGGTCGGTGCTATTGACATCATTTTCATAATGTTCAGGCTTTTCAAATCCACCTCATGTTTATGCCTTTGAGGGACAGGTCGGGGTACCAACTTTTGATGGTAGTTCTTAAAAACCCATTATCGGTGATCTGGTGAATGAGGTGGGGTTGGGATCTCAACTGGAAGGTAATATTCCTCTCCCCTTTAGACACTATTCATTGGAATTGTCGAATATGTTACTCTCTCCATTCGCGGGGCCTCCTTTCTCAAATGATGAAGCTGGAGAACCTCTAACCCATTTCTCTCCTAGTGGTTTTCTCTATGTTGATGGTGAGGTAGCCTGGAATGTGGAGAAAGGATCAGCAACAGGCCTTGTACAATCGAAGGACTCTGGTGGTGAGGGAAGGATCAGGGCGGTGGAACCCTTTTCAGGGGGGGAACCCATGCATTCCTAGTTGGAGATGTAGCGGATCAGGAGGAATCCAAATAATTTGGAAAAAAAGGAGCATATACGAAGAAAAAAAAAATGATGTATTGAGCTAAAAACTCATCCTGAGAAATTGGTGTTTGGGGAAGACATCTCGATGGATCATGTCATGGAATTCTCTGAGCTTGTTGTTTTCGGTAGAGCTCAAGGTAGGAGGTTCAACGTTTCCTTCTTGAAGGACTGGGCATGAAGCAATTGGGGGGACCATGTTTCTCATAAGCCCATTGTCGAATCTTGGTCAAGGGTTGGCTCGCATTTATATTAAATTCGAAGTTGGATGTGGATTGGATTATACAGAGTCAATGGAGTATGGAGGTCATGCTCATAGTGATGCATAGATGGACTCCACTCTTTGATGCGAAAAAATAAAGGGTGGTATGTGAACCTATCTAGCTTAGGATGCCAAATTTGCCCATGCAGTATTTGAAACTTGAGATTTTTTTGGCTATCATCAATCCACTTGGGAAATTCATTGAGGCATATATGTCTTTTAAGACCATGGGGAAGATGTTGGTAGCTAGGATTTTGGTCATTCTGGATATTAAAAAAGGGCTTGCACAAGAATTGTAGATTGAGACGATGACGGGTTCATTGATCCATATCCTTGATTATGAGGGTTTTCCTTTTAGGTGTCATCCCTACCATTCTTATGGACATTTGGTCTCTGGTTTCAAACTCCATTTTCATGGAAATAAGGAGGGAGGATCTGGGGAAAACCGCAAATTACAACAGTCAGAGTCCAAACTGGTTGAAAATTATTCATTTCTTCCTAAATCGGAGAAGGAGATAGTGGGGGTTCAAGCAGATGCATCGATGGTTGGGGTATCAACTCCTCTAGTGTTTTCTGGCATGGAAAACAAGAAGATGGAGTAGGAAAATCCAAGGATCTCCTCTTCAATGGTTCGACATCAACCTTCAAATTTTCCAGGCACATTATCTTCTAATGACCATTTGGACTTATTACTTTCTCCTTTACCTAGTGTGGGTACCTCAGAAATATTGAGGGTTGTTGTTTATTTCTCCCCCCAGATTGTTCCTTCTCCCTTGGTCAACCTAATACCATGCACCCTTCCAGTGGCTTATTTCTCCCTCTCCCCCTCTATTGTCACCACTATGTATTTCTCTACTGGCTCCTTTGATGGTATAAAATTTTGGTATGCTCTTCGGAATATAACTATACTAACTAACGAGTCATCTGTGATGGGGAGTGGTTTGGTCACATCATTGAGATGTTCAACATCTCCCAAAGGTAGAGGACATAAATCCCACATTTTGTTGACACAAGACAAAGCCATACGGGATTTGGCTTCTGGAAGACAATCATCCATTGAATGGACACTTAGAGAAATCAAATCCCCTGGCATTGTTTCATCATGAAATTTTTATCTTTCAACTACAGAGGGTTGGCAAACCCATCCAAAAAATCATCGTTGAATCATATTTTCGGATATTATTTTACCTCAAGAGACCATGGGGGTTAGTGAGGGGGTTATATCAGCTCTGGAATCCATGTTGCATGGTTGGAATTTTGAAGCTATAGACACAAGAGGTCGTTTAGGTGTAGTGGCCTTAGGATGGAAACAAAAAGGGTGTAAATGTGAGAATGCTTGGATCATTGATTATGGACTTGCTCTGGAATTATTTGTAGAAGAATTGGGAAGAAATGTGATTGTCTTAAATATATATGGGCCTTATCATGATAAGGTTCGGTATTGGGAATATGTATTCAGTCGTTCCTTCATGAATGGTCAGAGGTTTATAATAGGGGGTGACCTTAATTTCTCACTTGGAGCTGTTGAAGTCTGGGGCCCTTGGGCTATCCTGGATTCCTTATCCAACTTGTTCATTCATGCTTTTGAATAAAAAGGATTTATGAACATTGTGACGCTCAAGCTCCAACCTTCATCGAGAAATAGGCAGGATGGGGAAAGCAGGGTGGCTAAATGACTGGATTCTTTCTTGGTTGTTGAGGAGTTGGTCAAATCCTCAAATTTGATTAGACAATGGTTTGATTGTGGTGGGGAATCAGACCACATCTTGATCGTTCTGGAAATTCATGGCAGGGGAAGGAGGCCACCTAGTCCCTTTAAATTTAATGTTGATTGGGTAAAGGATTGATACTTTAAATATCTAATTCATAATTCATGGACCCCTTATAATCCCACAATCCATGGTCATGCAGTTGTACATTTTGTGGACAACCTAAAGTGGATCAAACAAGCTACCATTCCTTGGGCACATGCAAAGAGAGTTAGGGAAAACATAGAATTGAAGGACATTTATGATCAAATTCAGGCCATGCAGGAGGGTGTGGGTTGGGGTTTCAACTCTTTGGATGTAAAGAGGTTTTGATTATATTAGAAAAAAGAATAAGGACGTTTTTGGAAGAAAAAGAGGCAGCTTGGAGGTTAAAGAGTCATGTAATCTAGTTATAATGCGGAGATGAAAACAAAAAGTTCTTTCAAGCCTATGCCAAGGGAAGGAAAACGGATAATACTATTTCAGAATTAAAATCTACTGAAGGAGAACCTGTGTGCTCTTTTGATGGATTGGCCTCATTGGGAATAGCACATTTTCATCATCTTTTCAAGGCTCAAGAAGGAACTTCTATTGTGGAGATCGTATAAATTGCTCATATTTTCCCTCGTTTTGTGGAAGAGGAGGAAAATTGGATGTTGATGGATGAAGTAACTAAGGTCAAACTATTAGAAACATTACAATATTTCCAAAAATATAAAATTTCAGGCCCCAATGCTTGGCCGATTGATTTCTATATGGGTTTCTATGAGTTGGTGGGTGAGGATGTTTTACAGGTGGTGGAGGAATCTAGAGCATCTGGGCATATTCATGCACCTCTAAACTCCATCTTTATAGCCTTAATTCCAAAATAAAACCATCATGCTTCCTTTGATAACTTTCATCCAATATCCCTTTGCAACTGTCTTTACAAGATTATCTATAAAGTCATTGCTAGAAGAATTAAATAAATTCTCTCTAGGATGATTCCAGTGAACGATTTGAATTTTTGGAGGGTAGGAAAATTCATGAAGCGATTTGGGTGGCACAAGAAATTTTACACATCCTGAAAACCAGGAAACTCAAAGGAGTTGTAGTCAAAATTGACCTCTTCAAGGCCTATGATCAAGTCAATTGGATTTACATTAGAATGTTAATGACTCATCTTGGATTTAGCCCTAATTTCATTAGATGGAAGATGATGTGTTTATCTTCTATAACATTTGCAATACTCATTAATGGTGTTGCCTCCCCTTTTTTCAAAGTTGAGAGGGGTCTGCTACAAGGTTGTCTATTTTCACCCTTACTTTTTCTCCTTGTGGTTGAAGGTTTGAGCCTGTACCTTGAAAATTCTAAAAGATCGAGGGGGTTCAAAGGAATACAAATTTCTTAGGTATTGTATCTATCTCACCTTCTTTTTGTTGATGACATACTGATTTTTTGCAATGGATCCAAAAGAGATATGGAAAAACTCTATGATGGTTTGGAACTTTTCAAGATAACAAATGGGATGCAAATAAATGATCAGAAATCAACCATTTCGTGCTCATTTATGGAGGAATAAGAGATCAGATATACTGCATCAAATTTACCTTTCCTAGTGCAAGAATTGGATGATGGATTAAAGTATCTTGGTTTCCAACTGAAGCTCAATGACTATAGGAAGATGGATTGCCTATGGCTAATTGCAAAATTGGAAAAGAGATTACATGTATGGATCCATAGGTGGTTGTCACGTGCGTGGATATTGGTTTTGATAAAATTAGTATTGGAGGCCATATCGGTTTACTGGATGTCTTTGTCATGGATACCAAAGGTTATTTTGGAAAAGGTGTGTAAAATATGTTTCACCTATCTCTGGAAAGGGAATAACGAACATCGTGTCATGCCATGGGTTTGATGGGAGGGGATTGTTATACCTAAGGCTCTAGGGGGGTGGGGATTTTGATCTGGTTGGCAATGGTATTGAATGGAGAATCGGTAATGGGAGGAGTGTGTGCATAGAGTTATACCCTTGGGTTTGGTAGTGGGAGGAATCATATCTTTCATGAGGATATCCTAGTTTTTTTAGCTATGTGTGGAATACTTCATTTAAACTAGGTTATTGATCCCACCTTAACCAATATTTGGCATCAAGGATGGATGCATGGGCACATTTTTGGTTTATCGAAAGAATAATGATTTATATGCGAAAGATATACCTAGGCTCTTAGTGCTACACACATTAGACTCTCGGAGAGAGAGGACAAACTAATTTAGGATCTTGATCTGGGGGGAATATACTCCCCAAAATCGGGGTACATCCAGTTGACTATGGACCTTCACAACAGGGAGGTCATTTGGTGGTGGAAGAGAATTTGGAAAAAAAAATTCCCAGTTAAAGCCAAGATTATGTTTGGTTGATCTTGGAGAACAAGATTCTGACCTGGGACAATTTACAGAAGCGCCAGTTCAATGGCTCGAGTTGGTGTCCACTATGCAAAGACAATTTGGAATTGGTCAATCATATTTTCCTAAGGTGTCGTTTTACTCAATGCTTATGGGGGGGAACCTACAGATTGACTGGTTTAAACTGCTTATGGAATGGGATCTCTTTTGAAAGATATTTGTATTTTTGGTTCTCTCATAGGGATACTACTCTTGTTAGGGATTTACCTTCTATTATTTCCTGGGGAGTGTGTATCTTGAGGAACGGAGCCATTTTCCAAGATGTAACAACCACCCCTAAATTAGTTGTTTCTAAATGTATTGGTATCTTATCTCACTTCCCACAGATGAAAATTAGCTCAGCAATCTGAATGGTAGAGGTGGAGGAAATTGACAATTCTTGTTCGTGGGGATACTTCGATGGAGTTTCTTAGGTTGATACAACCAGATGTGGGGGGGCGGATGTCTATATCTCTCTGAAACTCACAATTATTTTATTAAATCCAGTCTGGGGGGAGATAAATAATTATGCTGAGCTAATGGATCTGAAACTACTCTTTCTCTTTGCAATTGAAAAAGGATGTAGATATTTATAGGTTTTAGGGGATTCTATTATTATCATCAATTGGGAAAATGTTGTTCAGAGATGCCACATTATGATATTGATGCCTATTTTTGAGGAGGTGTTTTCCTTTAAAAGTCTCTTTGATATCATTTATTTTAAACATGTTTACAGGGAGCACAACCGGATGGTTGACATGCTTTCTGAAGAGGGCACGCAACTAGCTTTTGGATCATGGTATATTACAGAACATGAAAATGGTGGTCATCGGGGATACTATCACAAACCATTTCAAGAGGTTCTAGCAAATTATACTTAATCAGCGATCGTCAAACAGTATTTGGCTTTTCATTATCTAGTTTTTAACTCTTTTTTGGCAATTTATAGGAATGATGGACAGTTTTGGGTTTTTATAACTCTTTGTGATCATGAATGCACGAAAAACATATGTTTATTCAAGAAATATTTATGCGGAGTGATAAAGATGTTATGAAATTGTCAATGCATATCTCAGTTATATATTTCTAGAGAGATCTATATGTATATGCATATACTATGAATGTAATTTTGTACTCTTCAGTAATGAAATTATGATTTTTTCCAAGGAAAAAAAAAGAGGATTGATTGATTATTTATTTTTTGTTTTGAGTACATAGTGTAACAAAATTAGATGGGATCAAATCCTAGTAAGAGAACATTATGACATAATCAATGTTAGGAGAGGACATAAATACACTACATAAGAAACTTGTGTAGAGGCAATTTGATAGTGCTACTTTCCAAATACAAGAAACACATTCCATTATAAACCTTTAAACAAAACACAATGTCCATTACAAGAGGTTATACATATGTGATCAAATTACATACCATACAAACACAAAGAAAGCACTCATAATAACAATGAAGCATACACATGACCTATACAATTGTTTATTGGCATATTTTTCTATACTCAATGTTGCAGTTGATCTATACAACCATGAATCAACAATTATGATTGGTGATAACATTATCCCATATTAAAAATATGCACACATAATTTGAGCCCCTAAATGATTCCTTTGACCCCACTATGTTTTATGGTAGATGATGATAATTTATGACTAATGAATTGCACCATGTCTCACAATGGTACTAGATTTATGGACCTATATATATATATGCCCCTTCCATATAATGAACAATAAGTAGGGATAAATATTGTAGCACCTCTCCATGGGGTGCTATGAAATAAATTTATGCTAATTGATACTCGCATGTATTAATAGAATTGATGCAACAAAATTACACTTTTTAAAAGGAATAACAATGGAATAGCAAAAACATAACAAATACATGCTAACAACATACCTCCTCAGTTTGTTGAAGTTGATTAGTTGTGATGTAGTCCAACTAAAGATGCTTCCAAGAATTCGTTTCCCTCTTTCCCAGAGTAAAACAACGAAATCCTCCCAGCCAAATCAGATACTAACCATATTCCTAGCTCCAAGAAACCTTTCGGTTCCTTGGCCCTCTGTGCCCATGACTCCAAGAAAAACAAAGAAAAAATGCCCAAAGAAAACCCTCATAAGAAATATATCTTCCCAAGATCCCCCCAACCTCTCTAACTCCTCTATCTATAAAGTTTCCATTTACCCTTCCCCAAGTGTCCTCAACCACCCTCATTATTAGCCATCAACCTCCCTTATCTAAATTTTTGGGAAATGTTTAAAATAAAACTAAAATATAAATGACTCGCATAAAACAACAATAAATAAATTGCAAAATCTTTCTTCTCATGCTAGCTAATAAATGCAATTTGGAAATTTCCCCCAAAATGTACATGACAACCCACCATTCTC
>CBVK0103950609.1:909-27070 GCA_900067695.1 Picea abies
CCTCCTTCCTTCTCCTATTGTGTCACTATTGTAAATCCTTCAATCCTATCTCAAGTTGTTCTTAAGGGGGGATGTTAGTATATTTAGACACTTGGGAGTTAGTTAAGATCTACTTGGTCTAATATGTCGTTAGGTAAAAGTGTGAGTTAAGATCTACTTGGTCTAATATGTCGTTAGGTAAAAGTGTGTTTCTTAGTGTGTTTCTTTAGTATGCATTAGTATGCATTTGTAGTTAGGAAATCTGATGGTCACGATATGTTCTTGACATAGAGTAATCCGATGGTTCATACTCTCCTTGATCTTAACGGCCATTGATCTGTGGCTTAACACCTGATTGGTCCATGATCTTTGATTAAAGAGCATGGAGGGTCATTTGCCAATGATCGATTGTGAGAAACTCTGTTGTAAAATCTCTTTGTATTCTTTTTCTTTGCATTAATAGACTACTCCAAGTGGACGCGTTGGTTGGGGCCGTGGATGTTTCCCTGTAGGGGTTTTACCATGTGAAAACATGGGTGTGTTGATCTTTGATCTGGTTATGTGAGTGGTTACTGAAGGTGTTCGCCCTTTATTGGAATACCTGTGTTGAAGAACACATGGAAGAAGATGATGGGACAAATCAAGTTAATTATCCCATGGAAGACGATGATGGGACAAATCAAATGATCTAAGATTTTTTTTCACAGTTGGATGAGGATGGGGAAAAAGATGGTATTTATGATGAACCTCTATTAGAAAAAGAAAATAAACGAATTTATGAAGGATCAAGAGCAAATCTTCTCTCCGCTACATTGCTACTAGTGAACTTAAAGGTTATGAATAATTTGTCGAGCACTTGTATGACACAGATACTAAGGTATGTAATATGTTTCATCTCATATTATACATAAACGTTGATTTTTTTCTATTTGTTTTTAGTGTTAATTAATGTGTAAAATAATAATGCAATTTTTGAATTTTTACGATTAGGATTCTTACATTAACTAGTTGTTTGTTATGTTGTAGATTGTTAGGTGAATTTTTGTTACCATCGTCAAATATTTTACCTCACACATATCGAGGTTTGCATGCCATTATGAAATACATTGGAATGGATTATCAAACTATAGATGCATGTCCTAATGACCATATTATATATTATGGACAACATGCTTCGAAAACCAAATGTCTGCAATGTCTTATCAGTAGATATTGAACCGATCAAGTAACAAAAAGGGTGCCTCGAAAGGTTCTTCGTCATATTCCCATAATTCCACATTTGCAGCGATTGTTTAGGTGTGAAAGCATAGCAAAATTTATGGATTACCATGCACATAACAGAAGTGAAGATGGTCTTCTTCGAATGCCTACCGATGGTTTTGCATTTAGGGAAATTGAGGAAAAATGGGCAGATTTAAAAGATGAACCTCGTAATGTTAGGCTTTCATTGGCAGCTGACACTGTTAATCCATTCAAAGAGCTTAGGTCTATTTACTCAGTGTGGCCTATTTTTGTTATCAACAATAACATTCCTCCTTGGATGTCAATAAAGAGGGAGCACATAATGTTGACAATGATTGTTCCAGGTATTTGTTTACATTAATTTTTTGAATTTAACATTTTCATTTGTTTCAATTTTTGCATAATATCTTTTGTTTATTTATTTAATTATTTATATTACATGATATCATTCCTTTAGTAATTATGTGTAATTTCAAATATTAGGTAAGTACCAGGTTAAAGATATGAATGTATATATCGAGCCTCTTATCGACGAGCTACTAAAGTTATGGGCTGGCATCACAATGTATGACATATGTAAACCAATCAGGGAGAAGAAATTTAAATTCCATGGAATACTTTTATGGACAATTCATGATGCCTGTGGACTAACACATTTTTGTGGTATGTATAAGCATTCTAATATTGCTCTTTAATACTATATAATATTTTAATGTTATCATGGTGCATGTTTACTTTTTAAATAATCTCATCGTATAATTGACATTAATCCATTTGTTGCAGGTCTTCAAGCAAAGGGTAAATTTGCATGTCCAGTTTGTCGCCCTAAGATGAAGTATCGTCATTCAAAAAGTTTAGGAAATATGGTGCTTGATGAGTATAGGAACCTTCTTCCTAAGAACCATAGGTATCGTACTACTGAAAAACATATTTTCAATGGGAAAGAAGAGACTGATTTAAAACCACAAAAAATGACACCTCACCTATGGAGGTTGGAATATAATAGAAATCGTCAAGGTACTCAATTTCATAATGTATTGTAGATCATGTAATGTTTTGAATGTTTATTTTAATCATTGAATTTATTTTACCTTATTTGATAATTATTTTTGTGATTTCTTTTATGCTTCATGAAGGCCGCAATCATCATGAAGGTATTAATAATGGGCTTCCATGAGGAATGAAATCTTATCCCGCTCAATTCATGAGGTTTCCCTACTATGAGGAGCTAAAAATAACTCATTTGTTTGATACGATGCATATCGGGAAGAATGTGACTGAAACGTTATGGCGAATCATACATGGTAGGAGGGACAAAGAAAAAATTGTCAAAATTTGTACTGACATTCAGGAAGCCAATCATGCAATGCGAAGTGTGATCCAATTATCAAATAGATTAGATGGAGTACTAGACTGAAATAGCCTTCCATGGTTATTAACAGAGCAACAAAGAAATGATGTAAAAGAGGTCATTCAAAGAATTAAATTTCCCACGAGTTTTTCTTCAAACATAAAAAATATCTTAACGAAGAAAGGTGAATTTGGTGGGGTAAAAACATATGATTGGCATACCTTCAATAAGGTATTAATTTTTGTATACATATTTATATATATTGGCCTTATAGATATTTTTATTTTATTTTATTTTTGCTTGTCTACTTTAGTCGAAACAAATAACGATTCATTTTGTTGTTACAATATGTTCTACCGCTATCTCTCCCAAACAACTTTGACAACAACGTCAAACAAGTTATATATGATCTTGGAAAATACTTGAGGTAAGATGTAGTTGTGATTTATATGCAAAATGTTCTTTCAAATTATTGTTGTACTTAATGACACGTGCTTTACTTGCAATGTAATGTAATATATTATATTATGTTATGTTGAAACATGTTATTTTCTTGTGTCACAATCTCATGTAGATGGTTGTCATTGAAAGAAATCCATGAAGATGATATAAAGTATTGGAAGAGAGATATTCCTCGTCTAATGTGTGAAATGGAAAAGTATATACCTCCTACATTTTTCAATGCACAAGAACACTACCTCATACACCATGTTGAGGAGATTGAAATTTGTGGACCTGTTCACACAAGGTCAATGTGGATGGTGGAGAGGCACTTGAAATCATTGAAGGCGTTGGTTAGACAAAGAGCATGCCCTGAGGGTTCTATAGTGGAGGGATATATGGTATATCAATCCATGGTGTATATTAGTCAGTATCTTCCTAAATTCGAAGCACCAACTATGCATGCAGTGGATCGCATTTGGGATGTGAACTCCATCAAAAAATTTGAAGACCAGGAGCATCTATTGGGGAAAGGTAGAATGAAAAAAATGAGAGGTAATATATTAATAATTGTGAAAATTTATATTATTAATACATATAAAGTTTCGTTTTTGTGTATATATGATCATACTCATTAATATATTAATATAATTTATTTCATAAATTATAAATATTTATAATTACCTGCATATTGTACGTTATAACTAATATTTAATATTGGTGAATTATGTTTTTTTTATTCAGTTGCTTTAGAGTGGGATGCACTGCATTTATACATTGCAAACAATCTTGACTGGATGAATGTATGGATTGAAAGATGTAAACAACACAATGGAGGTAGTTTATAATGGAAACAACTGTCTGAATTGGTTAGAGAAGCTCGTCATAATGGAGATGCCAATGTTACGCAGAGGGAAATTGATCTAGCATATGGTTTGAAAGATGGGTAGGTAAGCAATTTCACCCATTTATTCAATTATTTTATATTATACTAATGTGACTACATGCATACTATATTTTGCAGATACTTTCGAAGTTATATAAATATATGTTAATTTATTAATTTACAATGCATCTTTTACATATCTGACATATTGCAGTTGAAACACCACAAGGCTATGTGGTGCAATGGTCGTAAATTTTGCATCAAACAATTGGATGAAACAAGGAAAAATTCTGATAGTGGGATAACTGCAGTATTCCAAGTTACTAATGTTTCCTCTAGGAGTGACAGACATCCCCGAGAATCTGAAAATAGATACTATGGGTATTTAAATGATATACTTGAGTGTGACTTTAATTCCTTCAAATTAGTATTGTTTGATGTCAAATGGTATAGGTTACGAATGCACGAATGTGAGGCGGAAAGAACTGTTATTCAACATGCCAACGGATTTCCAATGATTAAAACAACGATGTTTGAAAGAGAACATGATCACTATGTTTTTCCAAGCCAATGTGAACAGGCCTTTTACTCAAATGTTCCAGGTGAAAGGGATTGGTCATTTATTGTTAGATATGATCCAAGAGGAAGGCCAATTAAGTATACTCATTTACAAGAAGAAGATGATATTGAAGATGAAGAATATGATTCAACAAAATATCAGACAGAGCTGGAAGATCATGGAGGGTCGATTGATGAAGAAGACAAAGAAGATCATGATCTAGGCGTAGGAGACAATATTGCAATTCCTAATGATGATGTTGATGAAAATATGCTTGAAAATGACATTGATGATGATGATGATATCATCAATCCTTTCAAAATCATTTCAAAACCAGATGATGATACATATGTCGAGTTTGATGAAGAAGATCAAGATAGAGAATAAGGATGATTACATAGATGTTGAGGTTGGATTAGGTACGTGACTATATAATATTTTAATTTGTATGAATTATTCTCTTAAAATAATTTACTTTTAATCTCATGGGTTAATTACATGTTTTTAAGTTTTATGTGACGTTTTTATATCCTAGGTTACATGTTGTTTAATTCTTATTTGAAACCTGAAAATAGTTGTCAATATAGTAAAGTACGTGGTAGACTAAAAATATCATTTAGAAACACATAATTTCATGTACCTTCATTAATTTTTGTTTTTGTAGTTTCTATGCATGAATCTTAATAGGACGTTACTTTTGATTATTTTATATTTTATAGATTGGGTTTTGGGGATCAATTGAGAGTGATGTGAGGGGGAGGGGAGGGGCCATGTGAGCTTCCACCTTCACATGGTTGGCCTTGTTAAGTAGAGGACAAATTATTCTTGAAACCAAGAGAATATCTTTCATTTTTATACCATCATGATCGTATAAGATTTCATCTATATTGTTACCTATTTAAATCTTCTTAGAATTACCATAAACCCTATTTTTCATATGTTCTAGTAGATATGTTAATGATTCCAAGTTTCATATTTGTATTTGAATGAAGGTCCAGCTAGATTGAAAAGTATCAAATTGAGATTTAAAGTTGATAAACCAAATATGAAATGAATCCAAGCATCATTTGATATCATTGCAAGAGAGACTAATGTAAATAATCTTGCGACGAATTTGCTATACTACCATCGAAAAAAGTTCGTTTATAATTTTATGCCATTAGTATGTAATTTTGTACAAAAATAATGGATCTTGGGGACTACACCATGGTTAAGGAACGAGGAACAAAAATTGCACGAGGACTAGACACCGATAGCAGGGACCTGTGAATGGGGCCAACATTGAAATTTTTTCAAACAGTTTCTGTATGCACTGAAATTTGTCATGGATAGACTATTGGCATGCCTTAACGATATGAGAGGGTTTTTGGACTCAAATTTGAGTGACACACCCACTTTCTTCCATCATCACTTCATCATGTAAACCATAAACCCTAATTTTCTTTCAAAGTACCCAATTTGGTTGACACAAGTTTTAGGCTTTCGTCGGTCTTTCTTCATTTTGCTTTCAGGTTCTACATTAATGTATATACAATGTATCGAAATCATTGTTGTTATGAAAAATCGCTCTATTTCATTGATTGCTTAATCAACATCATCAAGATACTAGAGGTTGGCAATAGGGATCTGTGAATGGGGCCAACGTCGAAATGTTTTCAAGCAGTTTCTGTATGCATTGAAATTTGCCCTGGATAGAATATTCTCATGCCTTAAAGATATGGGAGGGTTTCTAGACTCAAATTTTACTGACACACCCACTTTATTCCATCATCAATTCATCATGGAAATTACCATAAACCCAAATATTTTTCATATGTTCTAGTAGATATGTTAATGGTTCCAAGTTTCATATTTGTATTTGAATGAAGGTCCAACTAACTTGCAAAGTATCAAATTGATATTTCAAGTTGATAAACCAAATATGAAATGAATCTAAGCATCATTTGATATCGTTGGAAGAGAGACGAATGTAAATAATCTTGCGACGAATTTGCTATACTATCGAAAAAAAAACATTCGTCGATAATTTTATTCCATTAGTATGTAATTTTGTACAAAAATAATGGATCTTCGAGACTAAACCATGGTCAATGAACGAGGAATGAAAATTGCACGAGGACTATACATCGACAACAGGGACCTGCGAATGGGGCCAACGTTGAAATTTTTTCAAACAGTTTCTGTATGCACTAAAATTCGTCATGGATAGACTATTGGCATGCCTTAATGATGTGGGAGGGTTTCTAGAATGAAATTTGAGTGACACACCCACTTTCTTCCATCATCACTTCATCATGTAAACCATAAACCCTATTTTTCTTTCAGAGTATCCAATTTGGTTGACGCAAGTTTTAGGCTTTCATCGGTCTTTCTTCATTTTGATTTTAGGTTCTACATTAATGTATATACAATGTATTTTCATCATCGTTGTGATGAAAAATCCCTCTATTTCGTTGATTGCTTAATCAACACCATCAAGATACTAGAGGTTGGCAATAGGGACCTGCGAATGGGGCCAACATCGAAATGTTTTCAAACAGTTTTTGTATGCATTGAAATTTGACCTGGATAGACTATTCGCATGCCTTAACGATATGGGAGGGTTTCTGGACTCAAATTTGACTGACACGCCCACTTTCTTCCATCATCAATTCATCATGGAAATTACCATAAACCCAACTATTTTTCATATGTTCTAGTAGATATGTTAATGATTCCAAGTTTCATATTTGTATTTGACTGAAGGTCCAACTAACTTGCAAAGTATCAAATTGAGATTTCAAGTTGATAAAACAAATATGAAATGAATCCAACCATCATTTGATATTGTCGCAAGAGAGATGAATGTAAATAATCTTGCGACGAATTTGCTATACTTTTGACGAAAAAAGTTCTTCGATAATTTTATGCCATTCGTATGTAATTTTGTACAAAAATAATGGATCTTGGGGACTACACCATGGTCAAGGAACGAGGAACGAGGAACGAAAATTGCATGAGGACTAGACATCGACAGCAGGGACCTGCGAATGGGGACAACATTGAAATTTTTTCAAATAGTTTTTGTATGCACTAAAATTTGTCATGGATAGACTATTGGCATGCCTTAACGATATGGGAGGGTTTTTGGACTCAAATTTGAGTGACACACCCACTTTCTGGATAAGTTGAGGCATTCTTGAAATTTCCTCGAGCTCTTCCAATATTGCCTTGTGTTTTATTCTTCTAAATGTTGTCAACTATATACCATAACATCTAAGAAAGGAAACAATTTTTCTAATGGAATATTCCCACCAAATTACAATTTAACCTTTGTCCCCTCGAGGCCTTGGACTTAGCTTCCATATTTTGCGGTGGATAACTTCCCCCACACCCCTATTGAACAACGGGTTAGCTTCCATATTTATAGGACCATGCAAATAATTCTTTCTATTCCTAAATATGTTAATTGCTTGGTTAGCAATTCTATCCTCCACTCAATTCCCATTATGATGTGTTGAGGTTCATTCTTCATTTCTACATTAATTTTTTGAGTGGGTATACGTTCCCTATATTTAAGAACAACTTAGTTAGTATGGTCTTGGGATACCTTCATTGAATTTTACATTTACCAGTGGTAACATTGTTCAAGTGTGATGGGTAATTTTCCTTCTCATCATTCACTTGAGTGGATTCTTCCCTTTGGGTTTAGTTATTAGTTTTGATTCTATATTATAGCAAAAAAAAACTTAGATTATCCATCTTCCAATGATACAATGATCCACTATCAAATGATTTATTTCCTCTAAGCAATCCTCTATTTATACCACCCTTTCCCTTTGCATTCATACAGTTCATCTTGCCTTCTTCTAGAGGATTCACTAGAAATAGCCAACTCCTCATTCACTACAACAACTTATTAAATAAATAGTTATTCAATATTCTCCTTTTTTTGAATGCAATTGTGTTGGCTCACTAATCATCAATGACTATTTCTCCTTCTTGGTGGTCACAATTTTGGTTTCTCTAAGTATTTTTGTCTCCATCATAATGATTATTCTATAATCACGATCTAATATTATTAAATTGGGTAGAGTGAGATCTTCTATTTCCATATGAAATTGAAATCATTAATAGTCCAATTGATAATGTTGCAGTGATCTTTGGAATCTATTGAACGAATTCAATATGAAATGTTCATTGATCACCTTGTCAAAGCGATTGATGGATTTTATTGTCAACCAACAACTCTAGTGGCCTCAATTTTGATTTCTCTAACTTTCCCCATGTATCCTTCATCATATTGTTTACTATGGAACCATCATCCAATAACATAGTGGTTAGAGAGATCTCCTATTTCCATATGTATTTTTGTGCTCCATCCTTGTCTAAGATCATAATGTTTGTAACCTATACTCCTTGTTTCATCGTATCAATAAATTTTTGGTATTGATGTCATTAATATTCTAATTGATTGTCATGATAGCCCTCTGAATATGTAGAATTAATTCTTCCCAAGTTTCTCAATGATCACCTTGTTGAAGCCCTAGTTATAGCTTTTAGCATATATCAACTCATTGTTCAATAATGTGTAGGTCAACATGAATTCTAGAGTTTTCTTATTTATATCATGCATTCCATGTTCTATGGAAATCAACACAAACTCTCTCTCTTGTGCTAGTTTGAATATTCTTTGCCTTTGGTTCCTCATTTCTCTAGTGTGTGTTGGTTGACATAGATTCTTTTGTCTTTGTGTCAACAAACACATTCTACTTAATTGTTTTCTTAATACAATGAATTTACAATTCTCTACTAATGATTCTCCTATTATTTTGGTGTCACTAGACACATCTTCCTTTTCACCTATGTCAATTGACATAGCCATGACCTTTGTATTCTCGATATTGTAGGGCCATGTTATGGTAGGATTTGATGTTGTTTCAGTTCTCTTCATGTCGAAATGTTGTATTAGGGGTTATGGTAATTAAGATCATTAGGAGTTACAAGTCAGATAACGATTACATTGGTTTGGAATTGCACTTTATAGGGATTAGGGGTTAATGTTTATAGGGGTTAGGTATGGCGAGAATTGAGGGTTAGGTGTTAGGGATGATAAGGGCTATAGTGTTATGGAGTAAAGTGGTTATATGGTTTGAGTATTATAAGGATTAATGTTTGTGAGATATAGGTATTAGGTGCTTAGGGTTAATAAGTTAGGCTTTAGCTATTTGGGGTTTATAAGTTAGAAATTATAGAGGTTATAAGTGATTAGGGTTAACATAGGTGATAGAATAGTACTAATAATGGATAGATGTAATAATTAATGTACATGTTTGGGGTTATAAGGGTTAAAGATTAGGGTTAAATTTTCAAGTGTTTAGGGGTTTGGGATTCTAAAAATTGTAGTGGTTATGAGTCAAATGTGTTTGGGGAAATAAATTATAGTGATTATAAGGGTTAATGGCCATAGGTTCTTAGGGGTTAGATGGTTACTTGATAATAGTGGTTGTGTGTAATATTATTAAAAATTATAGTTACAGGGGTTTAGGCGGGATCTAGAAGAGATTTGGTGAAGATATCTACTTGTTGATCTACTAAAGGATCAAAGATTCGCACAAGCTGTCCTTGAGCATGAGGTTGCCAAATTTAGTGCATCCAAATATCCATTTGTTTTGTCTTCTAATGATTCATTTGATTATGAATAAGCTAAATGGTACTTTGATTGTCACAAAGGCAGAATGAGATTGTGGAGGAATACCAAGTTGATCAAGCATCATCTGTATCCAGGGAAGATGCTTCCTGACATGAATTTCACTAGCATAGTTGTCGTTAGTGGAGAAGAGAATAACAACTTGTTTCTTCTTAGAAAACTAACAAATTGGTCCAGAGCCAAGAGAAAACAAGTATCCCAAGGTAGATATTATCTCATCAAGATCACTAACCTAGTGGACATTGAAAAATCCAAGAAGGTAGATATTAGTACGATCGGGCATGGATGGTACTCGGTTCTCCATATTTTCAATGGCCACCAAGGGGGCACCAAACACCACAAGACATGTGGTGTTCTTTCATATGTTGGACCCTATCTCCAGTTGAACCGATTTTAGGGTGGGAAAGTCGTTAAAAAGAAAAGATAACTCTTGCTAGGTCCTCGATGACATCTCCAGATTTCCTAACATTGTCATCCACCACCATGTCCCGGTTCAGGAATATTAACCCAATTCTCTTTCTATGTTCATGCAGAGTACACCCTTGATACAATGATTCCCCATCTCTTAGGATCGACTAACCGGGCATATCCAAGTGATGTTCACATGGAACATTTCCCCACTTCACTCTTCAAAGTTCTCAATTGAATATTTGCTACTACCACCAAAATCTGCACCAGGGGCACATGTTGATATCATGAACAAAAAAAATATATTATATAATATATTCATATTATAACATATTATATAAAATATGACATATAATATAAAAAATATTTATAATATATATATATATATATATATATATATATATATATTTGCTGAGGGAATCACCAACTTGTCGTTCTCGTACTCACGTGACACAGGGTCGATACTCGACAGCTGCCACTATAACCCCAGACGCATCCACGTAGCCTGCATGAATGGCACATAGGTTAGTCGGGGAGAGAATCGAACTTGAGACCTCCATTTACAAATTTCCTTCCATATACATAACACTTGCCAATCGGTCTACACCCCTATGGGCTATAAAATTAAAATATTGTTATACATATGTTATTGTTATTTATTGTTATATATTTATATTTATTGTTGTTATAAATATTGTTATATATATGTTACATATATAACATATATATGTTACAAATATGTAACATATATATGTTACAAATATATAACATATATATGTAACATATATGTTATATATGTTACAAACAGAACTCGACCGTGCCCTAAAACCATTCGCAATATTGCACACAGTGAAAATAGAATCTGACTAGTGCCATAACTCCATTTGCATTGCACAGTGAACAGAACCCCGCGACCGACCTAACCCCATTCGCATTGCACAATCCACAGTCGAACCGACCCCTAATCCCATTCGCCCTAACTCGTCCCGTTCAAACTCGGCCGACCGCATTCCATGCATTGATCCCTGAACTTGGCCGACCCCATTCGGCCCATTCACATTCATCTCGATCCACAAAGGTAGACAGAGATCCCAACAAGAGATGCAGTGACCCCAACAAGGAGCCACCAAGACAAAGAGTGACAAAGAAGCAAACTAGACCAACAATGGCTTCCATTCCGATAAATTTTCCTCACTTTGTCCTTTTCAAAAATTTCTTTCTGAAAAGTCTAGGGCACACATGCATCATCATTTGAATGATATATTCTATATATTCAATCTAGGGCACCATGTTTGAATTAGATATTTTGCAAATTTGAGTTAGGGCATATTCGAATTTAAATCTATGCCAACCATATAAAACACTTCAAGAATCTATCTAAAATACCATAACTGCAAATTGGGCAGTCAAACAGTGTGAAATATCCTACAATCCAAGTGTTTGTCAAAAGTCCACACTCAGGAATTCATATAAAATTGCTACAACAATGAGTAAATTCATAACAACCTCTATAAACATTTCAGTGGCAAATTGTTTGACGAAAGACCAACATAGTAAAACTAAGAAAAAGAACAAAAATAATTGAGTGGGAATTTTACAGTTTTAAATGCACACAAAGCTCTTCATTAGGTTGGTAAATTTCTTGTAGCTCATAACATTAGGTTGGTAAATTGAGAGCATTCATTTGAGGGATAACTGTTTGTGGACACCCCCAACCCCTCTGGAATTTAGTGAAATAATGATAATTTTGTAACCAATTTTTAGGTCTTCCCTGCTCTAAAGACCCCATTGATGGTGAGTTGTTTACCCTCTCTTACTTCTTTCCTTGCTTGAAACTTAGCCAATGATATATCTGATTTCCTTTCAATAGTAGAAGGCATTTTCTTGTCTATGGCTAGTCCCCCCACCAACCCCCTTAGCTCCATCTCGAATTATTTTAATGATCTTAACAAACATAAGCACTTTAGGGCAATTTTTTTAGACTTCTTCTTGTTGGAAGATTGGTTGTTGTCATTGATGTCAACCCTAGTCATGGGTTTTGGACCTCAATATTGATAAAGGTATTTGGACATGAAGGACAATGCACATGCATATACAACACCCATGAATGGATAGTATACATCATGTTGTTTCCGGTGGTATGTGGCACGTCACGTGGATCTTCATGGTTGAGGAGAAATGATTTTTTGAAGATGACAAAGTGAATTGAAGAAGGAAGTACATGTAGGCCCTGAAGATAATTAAAGAAAAGAATGACAAAATAAGAAAGTGTCAGGTCGGCCCTAATGTTAAAATGAAGTGACATAAATGGTATAAATAAACATCAATATACATTCATTTTGATAAAATTTGAATTTCAGAGGAAATAAGAAGTAAAGAAGGCCAGATTTCAAGGGAGGATGAAGTCTTTTGGTGATGTGTTCTTATTTTCAGGTCATCTTACCATTTTTGCTATAACTTTTTTTCTAGAACGATTCAGTTGGTGAAATCGCTATGGTATTGACAATACATATAAAGGTACCTCTGTTAAAAATTTCATCTCTCGATTCACTATAATTATGGAGATACACTCTGTGGAAGATAGGGTTTGTGGCCAGTCTTGAAGCTAGTCAATAAACAGGTGTTCTGGGTAAAACAATCATAACTTCTTAATTGAGAATCCAAATGACATGGGACAAATTTCATTGGAAATAGTATGGACTGTAGTTTCTTGTGTGCGATTTTCAGAATCGGATGTTAAATATTGAGCGTGGGGCATTCTGTACAATTTCGGTCTCCTGAATAGACCAGAATTGAATAAAGTCTACCATTCTTTCTATAACTTCTTTTTGGGGAGGATTCAAGGAGTGAGGATTCTTTGATGTGGCACTTATACTCTTTTTTTCATTGGGTTAGGGTGAACCTGTACAAACTTAAAACAATGTTTAATTGTGACTTTAGGTTAGGACAAACCTAAAAATAACTTAAAGTTGTTTCTATTAATTAAATTTTATTTCATTTGGATCCCCTCTTACTAGGGATGACCTCATATGACCCAATGAGAATCATTCTTCAGACACCCAAATTCATGACAAAACACACAACGAAAAAAGAGTCTCCAACACTCTAATTTTTGTTGGAATTTCCAATTTCTCCATTCTGTATCCTTATCCAACTTTTATAATAGACCTTCTATACGGTCTAATTCGACCAAAATACGCCCAACCATGTGATCTTCCTTCTCCATACATCGATCCTCCAAAGCAACAAATCAACTAATGGTATTTCCTATGCCCTCCAATATCTTTCTATTCTAAAGCTCAAGGGGTAAACCAGGCAACAATACCCATATCTTTTGAATGAATGTAGGTTCCCTTTGTGGGTCAAAGCCCAACATCCACCTCTTGAGACATAAACCTGATGGGCCCCATAACTAGTCATTTTCCAACAAAAGGGTTGCATATGCTTTAGATTACACGAGAAAACATACCCAACCACATACAAGAATATGAAAGGATGACAAGTACCCCAACACAAGCTTCTAATGCTCACCCAACCACAATTTCAAAGAGACACCTTTAACGGTATTGCCTATAAAATCTTCCAACCATTGCCATGGTCATCAAACCTTTTGAGTGCTCAACATAAAATGTTCTAATTCTTCTTTGATGTGGCACTTATACTCTTTTTTTCATTGGGTTAGGGTAAAACTGTACAAACTTAAAACAATGTTCAATTGTGACTTTAGGTTAGGATCAACCTAAAAATAACTTAAAGTTGTTTCTATTAATTAAATTTTCTTTCATTTGGATCCCCTCCTACTAGGGATGACCTGATGAGAATCATTCTTTAGACACCCAACTTCATGACAAAACACACAACAAAAAAAGAGTCTCCAACACTCTAATTTTTGTTGGAATTTCTAATTTCTCCATTCTGTATCCATATCCAATTTTTATAATAGACCTTATATAAGGTCTAATTCGACCAAAAACATCCAACCATGAGATCTTCCTTCTCCATACATCGATCCTCCAAATAAAAAAATCAACCAATGGTATTTCCTATGCCCTCCAATATCTTGCTATTCCAAAGCTCAATGGGTAAACTAGGCAACAATACCCATATCTTTTGAATGAATGTAGGTTCCCTTTGTGGGTCAAAGCCCAACATCCACCTCTTGAGACATAAACCTGATGGCCCCCATAACTAGTCATTTTCCAACAAAAGGGTTGCATATGATTTAGATTGCACGAGAAAACATACCCAACCACATACAAGAAGATGAAAGGATGACAAGTACCCCAACATAGGCTTCTAATGCTCACCCAACCACAGTTTCAAAGAGACACCTTTAACAATCTTGCCTATAAAATCTCCCAACCACTGCCATGGTCATCAAACCTTTTGAGTGCTCAACATAAAGTGTTCTATTTCTTCTTTGATGTGGCACTTATACTCTATTTTTCATTGGGTTAGGGTGAACCTGTACAAACTTTTCATTAACATGAAAAAGAGCATTACCATTCTTTTCATTGTGTCATGGGCATGGTGTTGCTACTCAACATTGCCTCAAAGCCTACTTATTCATTCCTCTGTGATATGTACAATGATGTTGAACCTTCCACAAATCATTGCAAGCCGAAAAATAAGCCAAGGACAGGAACCCAAGGATTTCAATGTGATGGTATTGTGATTCCACAAGGTGGGATACAAAGAGGAATTGTTTACATGCATAAACATGCTAAATACCTTGATTGAGAATGCATATGTAACAAGTTGAACATTGAAATCATAGAGCGATGACATAATCGAGCAATATGGGTGGTCATAGATGTTTAGCTATTATTCAGTCATTTAACCTTTTAATGTCTTTGAAAAATGTAGGTTTGAAGGGTGGTCACCTCCACGATCCAAAACACATTTCCGAAAAGGTATAAATCATATTATTCTCTTGTGTCATGAAATTTTCCTTCATTTCCTTGTATACTTAAATTCAAAATCGGAAAAAAAAATGACACACAGCATGCATAACACATAATTTTTTTATGACTAGGAGTAATAGTAATTTTGCATATTCATAAACAAAAAAATGAGGCTTATCTTTTAACAAAAATTGGTCCAAGAGATTGGTCATGTACGAGAAAATTTCCATTGAACCACAACCATCTAGTGTAGATACCACCACCAACCTAGGCTATGAGGCCACCATGGTGAAAAAACCAAACAATAAGATTCTATATTTCTCATCCCAAACTTTTTACTCACATTCTTACCTAACCTTCTCAACACAAAGTATTACAAGAATCTGATTCATCCTGCAATAGATAAGGAACTCTCTTCCACTACAACATGAAACATAAGGAATATATTCACTTTATGTACTTCATGGTCCCTTAGATATATTATTCTCTCTAGTTCTCTTTAGTGTGGATAGAAAGAGCTTGATTTATTGTATTATTTCTAAGAATTTCCTAAAAGAACTATATTTGTCTCTCAAGGATATAAAGAGTATATAATGGATAGTGAATGATGAATTGTTATCTTCCCTATCCTATATGCTCACCTACAACCACTATATTTCATCAAAAGTCTAAAATTTTCCTCTTCTTGATGTTGATTTTGGTTAATTTCCAAATTGGTATGGGTTGGAAATGGAGAATAAAACATAAAATATGAACAAAATTAATGTTAGAGTGCTTCCCACAATGTTAGAGTCAATGAAAATGATATCATTGGTGGAAATGATGGATGGCATTACTTATAACTAGCAGAATGTAGGACTCTTACACTTCCCATGGCATGAAGATTGTACTCAACCCATGCTCCCATTATTATGTGAAAAGACTTTCCCCACCAACCTCTTACATAGATTCAAGGATTGGTTGATAATTCAAAGAAGGTATATGGCTTCATTTAAGGCACATTGTAGAAAAATACGAGTTCTGAGAATGACCTTGGAGATACAAGATTTATTTTCCCATAGGTCCCCTTTCATTTTCCACTATAGTGGAATCATAGTGCCTCTCATGCCTTCATGTGTTTTCTATGGTGGGTTGCATCACCATACATTGAATCACTTTGAAGGCCTAATTACTATTTAACTATTTGAGTGAAGTTCAATTGAGTTGTGTTAGAGTCTTAGGATTGTGTTTTGTATTTGTAAAATACACCATATGAAACTCTTACATCAAATCCATACATTGGCATTGACTTATTGAAATAAGTATTATCAAATAGTTGTTGTACCACCCGAGCACATATTTTAGTTTAGACAACATTTCTTTGAGTATTTCATCTTCTATATTGCATTATTTATTTTATATGTAACTTTGTAGGTTAGAAATATTTAAGTAATTTTAAACTATAGTGAACTCCATATCCTCCAGCCATTTCCTTAGGCTTCATGGCCTCCCTCCATTCTTATGAGAAATTCAAGCCTTAGCAATTCTCTTGAACCTCTTGTATGGTAGACGATGCACTAGATACATATGGTTAAGATGGATTTTGATTATGCATGGGGTGCTCAAGAATGGGATGATATTTTATTAGGTAGACTTCATATCTAATCTTCTTGCACAATGTATTCCAAAGGCTAAAACTCCCTTAGATAGTGTTGCACTTGAGTTTTACATGGCATCTTATCTTATGCATTGTGTATGTGTGAGCTAAGAGTTCTCTTGTTTCAAGCCCACCTAGTAGCCTTCCTTTGCACTTGTACATGGTTATTTCCTCATAGATGTTTATCTATTATTTAGTCATTTAACCTTTTAATGTCTTTGAAAAATGCAGGTTTGAAGGGTGGTCACCTCCACGATCCAAAACACATTTCCAAAAAGGTGTAAATCATTTTTTTCTCTTGCGTCATGCAATTTTCCTTCATTTCCTTGTATACTTAAATTCAAAATTGGAAAAAAAAATGACACACAGCATGCATAACACATAATTTTTTATGACTGGGAGTAATAGTAATTTTGCATATTCATAAACAAAAAAATGAGACTTATCTTTTAACAAAAATTGGTCCAAGAGATTGGTCATGTACGAGAAAATTTCCATTGAACCACAACCATCTAGTGTAGATACCACTACCAACCTAGGCTATGAGTCCACCATGGTGAAAAAACCAAACAACAAGATTCTATATTTCTCATCCCAACCTTTATACTCACATTCTTACCTAACCTTCTCAACACAAAGCATTACAAGAATCTGATTCATCCTGCAATAGATAAGGAACTCTCTTCCACTACAACATGCAACATAAGGAATATATTCACTTTATGTGCTTCATGGTCCCTTAGATATATTATTCTCTCTAGTTCTCTTTAGTGTGGATTGTCAGGCTGCTAAATTGAAGCTTTTAAGTGTCCTGAATCACTAAATTGTCAAACCAGGGTTGGTAAACTTCGAGCTGATACACAATATGTGCAGGCAAGCGTCTAGTCTTTTATTTGAATGCTATCCTAAGAATAAAACACACACCTATTCTAAGAACTCGAATTCTAATGACTAACTCAAAACTAAGCATTTCCTACTAAATCATAAATAGAAGCAAAACAGTCTAGTACTCAAAGGCTGGTACTGCTATCTCTATTCAAAGCGTAATTCTACAAAGTCATTCTACCTCTATGTTAAACCATTTATCATCAACATTTTTGTTTAAGTCATAACACACAGGGTATGGTCGAAACTGCATTCATTCTGAGCATCCAAAACAAATCTAACGCTATCTACAGTAAAACAGAGTATTAAGCTGCTAACTGGTACCAGGAGCTCCTTTTGTTCTAACTACAACCTAACTGTTCTAAGCACGCAAAACAACTACTGTCTAACAAAGCAAAATGCATGCTACCCTGAGTTATGTTCGAAAAGAAAGTGAAAAGCCAAACAATCATAGGCATATGCTAACTCTACAGGCATCAGTACTGCGTTCAACATTCACCAACATAAAAAGATACAGTCTGGAAATTGAGTCTGTTGAGGAATGAATAAGCACGATTCTGAAATGTTTAAACTATAGTGTACGCAAGCATTAACACACGACAATGAACTGAACTATGATAAATTAAAGCTAAATCTGTGAACGCTAAGTTACTTCAAATGCAAGCTATGCAATATTGAAACAAACTAAAACTACAACAGCACACACTAAATCTATTGCAAATAAAACAACGGCTTGCACCAGCTTGGCGGGCCCAACCAAACGGCACAAACGCTGTGGGAAACGACCAGAGCCGACTAAATCATATGATGCAGATACAGTGTAACTCTACGCTTCATTAACTCACTAAAACAGTATTCAGATCATATGATAGTCAACATATACGCAACAACAAATTGTATTCAAGGCATAAGTTCATGGCATAATCTAAATAGCGAACGACAACAGTGATAGTAACAGTAGTGGTAGTCGTAACCCGTTCTCAGCAGTGAACACGGGTTTATATAACAGTCTTATTGTTTGTAACAGTCTAGACAAAGAAAATGTAAAACAATGGATCCCTGATCCGAGAATAATCTTGCAATCAAACTGAAAACGTATTTCACAACTTCGTGACACGTAGTGTCCGAAGTGTGAACGCTGAAGAGTAATCGATCCAGGCTTCATGATGTATTTCGAGCACTTCTCTGGGAACGACTCCAGCTGTCCTGCAAACCTTCCTGCTCCTCATTCGAACCATAACGCACACCATATTGCGCAACTCTCGAACGGCTCCACTGGTACCTCCACGGTGCGAGTTGGTACCTGGTACCGACATCCTGTTCCAAGAATAGCAATGGTACCTAACCCAAATGATATTAGTCCAATTATCAATTTAAAGTATTAAAATGCATAATAATAGCTTGAAATTCAAAGATACCTTAGGTGACCCCTTTTGCATGGTAGAGAGATGTTAAGTATGTCAAAATGAGGTCAAAAGGGTGGTACTGGCATATGAATGGAGGTCAATGGTATGTAATATAGGCAAAGAGCAGGGTCAAAACCGGGGACCAACATACCCCCATACTGAAGTTCTTGCCAGTCCTCAGGCAACAAAAATAAAAAAACTTGGTCGCCATCAAAGGGTTGCAGTAGCTGCAACCAGCATCTGTAGCCTTTCCTGCTTCTTCAGATTCCTCATCTCTTTCTTAAGAACCCTGTTAATTATAACATGCTTCTTAGCAATCCTTTGAAGCTGTTTGTTTCTTTTGAAAATATCCCTCTTTCCCTGCTTTAATCTTTCAATTTTTGATAAGAGGTGATTTATTCTGAGCTTCAGGAGTTCATTTTCTGTTTTAACATGTCTGTCCAACACGCAGTAATCATGCAATTTTTCTTTCAATCTGGTGTTCCCATTCTCCAGCCTCGCTACCCTGGGCTTCAAGGACCGACTGGAGGAGAGCTCGCAGTGGGTTTCAATTGTTTGCTCTTGTTCGGGCTGTACTGGAGGGCTCGATGCATGCGTGAGTTCCTCGGGACTTTGAACAGGGGTATGAAATCTATCGGAATCATGATCAGGAGTGAACTTAGGAGTGAGTGTAACTGGGCTGTGCTCATAAGTATCAGCTGAGTCAAAATTATGGTCTGGGATAAGTTCACAAGGATTAACTGGATCAACATCACGATTCAGACTGAGTTCATAGTTATCAATGGGGCTAGGTCCATTGGTGTTAGCTGGGCTAGGTTCGAGAGTGGGTTCTTTGGTCATTTGGACAGAGGTACCGGTTGGTACTTGGACGAATTCATTCTGCATAACTTTCTTGGGTGTAGTGGCCTGCCGAGTGGTCCTACGATTTTTCCGAATGAGCTGAGACAACGTCCATGTCATCTCTGATGGCTCCGGAGCTCCCTCGTGACCATCTATGCTTTCTAGTCTTTCTTGCGTGGGGTAGCTGGGTATTGAGTCATCCATCCCCGTCACTAAACTTTTGCATTTTCTCTTTGGGTTCCTCCTGGGCTGATCAATTGGCTCAATTAGCTCCTCCACATTGATTATATTATCGGCGACTGGGGAAGGACTCGGGGCTGCAATGTCCACTTCGGTAGGTGTGGTGGCCTGCCCATTTTCGACATTGGTTTCGACCTCGCCCTGAACTGGAGGTTCGGGCTCAGGGTTCTCGACAGTTAGGGTTTTGACTTTCTTTGTCTTGGGGGTCGGCTTTTTAGGTGGGGAAATAGGCTTCACCTTTTTTGCTTTCGACTGGGCCCGAGCGAGGGTTTTTGCAGCAAAGAGGTCCCAAGACTCTTGCTTTTTTGACAGTGAAAATGTAATCAAAATCTTGACTAAGCCGAAGTGAAAGAGGCTCCCCCTAAATTCACTAACCCTCTGAACCTGCTCAGCCATCCCTTTCAAACTTTTTAACAGGAAAAATGGTACATTCAACAAGGTACCTGTGAAGTGCAGTAGAAGTCGGGCGTGACAAGGAAAGAGAATGGTGTACCGGCCCTCGCACGTTAAATAACGTTGAAGAATGATCAACAACTGCACCCATTGTGGCTCTAGCCAGGCCCGCGACGTTCCCTCGGTCCATTTCGTGTTCCGGTACTGGGGTTTTAGCAATTGCGCACAAAGCTCCTTGTCCACCGATTGCCCCTTCGTCCACCACTGGCCTGTGGTGGGTAACTCAATCGCCTCTGCGATAAACTCCTCTGTGACCCTGAACTCCAATCCGCCCACCTTGGCGGTCTCACCATTGAAATGCAGCGCAAATTGAAGGGTAATGCCATCATCGTACCCATTGAAATTTTTCAGGAATGGTTCCCATCCGGCTTGCTTGAAAATTTCTCTCGTGGCCTTATATTCCAGAAGGGCTTCCAGGTCAGCATAGGTTTCTGGTTCATGGCAGTTGGCAACCATAGCTCCTTTTGGCATAACAGGGAGAGTCGATCGGTAGCAGTGGAGGTTGGTTGCGATGGGGAATGTGGCGAAATGAACGGTCGGGCGATATGAAAAGATTTGAATCGTTATGGAATCAGATAAGGTGTCGGGTCATGATGGAGATTGTACGGGGTGTAGAACTATGATAACTGAGTCAAATCGAAACAAGTCCCGGTTATGGTGGATGTTCATGACACGAAATGCCATGAAGGTTCAGTAATTAGGTACCAACCGTAAAAATGATGGAATGTTAAGGGGTAGTTAAGGCACTTGTAATTCAAACATTAGTATGCAACTTTAATACAATCAATCGATATGAACTTATATGCACCTAAGTTACATTACCTTTACCCACTTGTTATGCAAAGTTTGTTGTGAAATTATCGTTTGAGGCTAGTCTGGATCTGAAGACATGCAAACATTATAACTGCTCTGGTCCTTTTAATGCACCTGTAACTGAATAACTATGCACTGGTACTGACTGGTACCACTAGAATATTCAGAAATTTGAGCTATATTACCCCTCTCCATCGAAATGCAAGTTTTGCAGCAGGATCATCTTTGAAACTAAGTCTGGATTTGAAAGCACGCACACTGTAGCTGCTCTGGTCTTTCTGCTGGACCTGTAATTGGCAAACTCGGTACTGGTACTGACTGGTACCACTGGAACCTTCAGGAGTTTGCAAAAAAACTTGAACAAATAATACCAGTCTGAAAAGAAAGTTTCCTGTGTATGACAGCAGAGTAGCTTATGATGACCCCTGAACCTGGTTCTTGTCCTACCCTAAGAAAAATCAATTGAAAACATGTCTTCAAACAGCTCCAAAGCATCTCCCATGGTACAAGTCTGAGTGTGTGAATAGATGTGCCAAAGTCGAACACAAACAGAAATCATCGGATTACCAGCCATTAATGAATGCTGTTAACCGATGCGAGATGACCCACCTGTGATGTTAATGGACATCAAGGTACCTACAGCACATCCTAAACAGGTACGAATAGAGGTGTCGTTGTCGAGTCACCTGTAGGATCCATCAGCCAAGAGACATTGGTGTATTCCCATGGCTGTTAGCAAAGACATCTGCCATTGAGGCATGCAGAGTCCAAGGTGCTGAACAATCTCTAATCTCTGCTCCAGATAATGTGCTGATGTCGATGGAGTGAGATTCGTTGAAAGGTGGACCTTAACGTATTCCACATCATCCAACATGAGTGCAGATAAAAAATTTGCAGACATAATTTTTAGGACAGTAAACACTTGCTTGTGGATTTTATGAGCCCAGGCTAGTTCATGCTCATTGCTTCCTCATATTTAGAGAGTCTGAGGAAATGCCAAAAGAAGACTCCACGGGGGTTTCTTTCCCATAGTAATTCACCAGGTCTGGTAAAGAATAATCCTTCCTGATAAATGCCCCTTTTATTTTTAATGAGAAAATGAAGGGAGCAAACAAGCTCGAATGTACCTGGTGCAAAACAAGTTAGCCATGCTGATAAGAAATTCTTATGAAATAAAGCAATATTACCTTCTTATTTGTTGGGAGTTCATCTGTGCACTTGTTCTGTGGAGCCTGTAAAACTGAAAACAAAATATCAACACATCCAAAAAAAAAAAGAAAACAAATGTTTTTTTTTTTCTTTTTATATTATTTGATTTTTTTTTTCTTTTTCTAAAAATCTACTATTTACAAAGTTTTAAAACAATATGCATGATCAAGGAGCAGCAGGAGAGGAAGACTCCTCTCCTACTATTTTCAGTTCTGTTTGCTTGGCCACTTCCTGCAAGAAATCATCTTTTGACAAAGGCTTGTTCTACACTTTCAGTCGATGTCCATTCACTACAAAGGAAATCTGAGAATCATCTATGGTCTTAATCTTGACAGAACCGTTATCGAAAACAGTTTCTACTTCGTAGGGTCCCAACCATCTTGTTGTAAGTTTTCCTTTGAAAGTTTTGTACTTGGAATCGAAAAGTAATGCCCAATCCCCTGGTTGAAAATGCTTTTTCTTGATGTACTTGTCATGCCACTTGCTGCGTTGGCTTTGCACAAGGATAGTTCTTTGAATAGCATCCTGCCTCATTTCTCCCAATTCGTTAAGTTGCATGACCCTCTGTTTCTGTGCTTCACTCAAATCCAACCCCAACTCTGCTGCTAGTCGGAATGTATGGATCTGAAACTCTATGGGAAGTAGGATTTGTTTACCGAATACCAACTCGTAAGGAGTATGACCAATGGTATTCCTCCATGTAGTCCGGTATGCCCATAAAGCTTCTGGAAGTCTATCTGCCCAGTCTTTATGATGCAAGTGTATGGTCTTGGTCAGAATGGCTTCCAAAACTTTGTTTGTAGACTCCACTTGCCCATTGGCTTGTGGATGGTAGGGGGAGGACTTACAGTGTTTGATCCCATATCTGTCAGTGAGTTCTTTCATCAATTTGGAAGTAAATTGGGCACCTTGGTCTGTGACAATCTCTCGTGGGACACCGAAGCGGGTAAAGATTTCTTCGTACATAAACTCAATCACTGATTTCTCAGTCGCCTGATCTAGGGCTTTTGCCTCTACCCACTTGGTCACAAAATCTGTGCACACCAAGATGTACTTTTTCTTCCTTGACATCGGAGCAATTGGCCCTACAAAGTCTAATGCCCATTTATCGAATGGTTCAATTACAACTTGTGGTCGTAAGGGAATTTCGTCTGCTGTAGTGGGCCTTCCCATCCTTTGACAACTGTCACAGCTTCTTACATATTTCGTTACATCTTTGAACAGTGTCGGCCAATAGTATCCTGACTGCAAGACTTTGTATGTTGTTCTCTTGTCAGAGAAATGTCCTCCGCAAGGCCCATCATGATAGGCCTGGAAGATATCGGGGATTTCATCTTCCCGGACACATCTCCTAATAATCATGTCAGGACTTGTATAGAAGAGATCACTTCCCACCCAAGAATAGTAAGCACTCTGTTGGATAATTCTTTTCTTTTGTGGAGGCGATAAGTGAGCTGGTAATCTTCCTGTAGCTAGATAATTTGCTGTATCTGCAAACCAAGGGGTCTTGGTAGCTACTGCAAATAAATTTTCATCAGGGAAGTCATCGTCCACTAGAGTACCGGTACTATTCTGGGGAATACGAGAAAGAAAATCTGCAACTACATTTTCTTTCCCTGGCCGATCAACGATGGTAATGTTGAATTCTTGAAGCAGTAAAAGCCATCGGGTGATTCTACCAGTGGTGACTGGTTTGTTCATCAAGAATCTGATTGCAGAGTGGTCAGTGTGTACAAAAACCTCATATCCAGTGATGTAGTGGCGAAATTTGTTAATGGAATGAACTACTGCTAAAAACTCTTTCTCCGTTACTGTGTAGTTCAATTCAGGGGGGGTCAAGTTCTTGCTGGTAAAATAGATGGCATAATTCTGTTGGTTCTCCTTTTGCCCAAGCACTCCTCCTAAAGCAGTGTCTGAGGCATCAGTCGAGATGTGAAAAGGAAGGGACCAATTTGGCCCTCTAAGGACAGGTGCCATAGACAGTTTTGCTTTTAACTCCTCAAAAGCACACTGACAATGATCATCCCAACAGAATTCTGTATCCTTTGTCAGCAGTTTAAACATGGGGCTGGCTACTTTTGTGAAATTTTCAATGAATCGTCGGTAATAGCCAGCATGCCCCAAAAAGCTCCTCACATCTTTCTGGGTTTTTGGAGAGGGAAGATTAACGATCACTTCAATCTTGGCTGGGTCTACTTTGATTCCCTCAGGAGATAGATGGTGACCCAACACAATCCCTTCAGTTAAGAGCATTTTGCATTTTTCATGGCTGAGGGATAGATTTGATTCTTGGCAGCGGATCAGGACTTTCTCCAGGTTGCTCAAGGCTTCTTCGAAGGTGTTACCATAGACAGTAAAATCATCCATGTAAACCTCCACACAGTCATGAATCAAGTCAGCAAAAACACCAAGGACAACTCTTTGAAATGTCGCAGGAGCGTTACATAACCCAAAAGGCAGCACTTTATAGGCATAAGTGCCCCAAGGACATGTGAATGTTGTCTTGTCCTGGTCTTCAGGAGCAATCTGAATTTGATTGTACCCACTATACCCATCCAGGAAAGAAAAATATCTTTTGCCAGCCAGGGTATCCAAAACCTGGTCTATGAAGGGTAGAGGAAAATAGTCTTTCAGGGTTGCCTTGTTTAGCTCCCTAAAGTCTACACACATCCTCCACTTTCCTGTTAATTTCTTGGGTACCACCACAAGAGGTGAAACCCACTTACTGTCAAAAATTGGATAGATGAATCCAACATTTAGCAATTTCTGCAGTTCTTCTTTTACAAAGTCTTTCAGGATTGGATTCATGCGTCTCTGTGGATGTCTTACTGGGGTCATCCCTGGTTGGATGTAGATGTGGTGAATGCAGGTGTCAGGGTGTATTCCCTTCATATCAGTGTATTCCTAAGCAAAAGCCCCTGACTGTTCTTTCAAAAGTTTTGTCAGTTGTTCCTGTTGACTGGTACTTAATTCAGAGTTGATGTATAGACATCTACCTGGACTAAGTTCTACTGGAATAGACATCTACCTGGACTAAGTTCTACTGGAATGGTATATGGCCCTTAGTGTTCAGAAACAGTGAAAACCATGGATGGTGAAAACGAAGAAAATAGATCACTTCGTTCCTGAAAATCCTCTCGAAAAATCTGATCATACTACAGATAGGTCTGTGGGAACTCAACATTTTCTGTTACAGAAAGGAACGTGAGATCGGAAGAGC
>CBVK0103950615.1:0-13954 GCA_900067695.1 Picea abies
AATAGAGAGATTGCATTTATTCATTTAATTACTGGTATGATCGGCTGACTGGACAGGTATTCTGAAGTCCCACCCACGAGGAAATGAAGTTTACATAGTATACAACTTATTTAGCATTTCTCTTTCAATATGAAAGTATGTGCATATAAAGAAGCGTTGTAGTTCCAATGCACAGCAGCGACAGTAAGTTTTGCAGGAAAGAAAAATAATAGGCAGATTGTATATATTTATTAAATTACTGATATGCTCGGCAGACGAGACAAGTATTCTGGCGCATCATCCATAAGGAAATGCAATTGGGATGGTATACATGGCCACGATTGAGTTGACCTGCGTACTCTCCAAATTTAAAATCGTCATAACAAATTGGGCAAGATGAAGTGACACTGTTAGTATCGCTCATATGTTCGCCTGAAATGGAAATGGTTACAGTTGTGGTTATGAGAGGCAGAAGTGCCACGGCCATGATTTCCCATGGCAATGATGGTCGTGTTTGCACTGCCTGCCTTATTCTGAACCCACACAGTAAACAAAAATTAACTTCGTCGGCCAGACAGAAGACTATGCATCTATTATGATACATGTGACCGCATTCAAGTTGACAAGCCTATTGCCTCGATTGAAAATGCTCCAGGCAACCATGGAAAGACGAATTGACATTATCCTGACGGATATGCTCGTCTGTCTGTAATGGTTGTGCGAGGTGCAGGCAGAGACAATAGCACGGCAACTCCGTGTAACCGTCTGAGTGCTGTGGAGAGGTAAGGAAAACGTTTCCTTCGTTCGTGGAGTTCCAACATCTTTTGATCTACCTCGTGTTAGAATAAAGCTTACTTTAGTAAGAGATAACTGTTGTAACTGTGAGTTTCAATTGTAACTGTGAGTTTTCTAGGTTTACTATTATTAGCTAATCAGATCCACTTAAGTCATTGATATGCATGCTATATATGTAACTTCCATTTGTTTGTTAAGTAATTGAAAACATTTTGTGTTGTGTGAATTAATTCTTCCAATTTTATCTTGGTATCAGAGCGAGAAGAAAAGAGATGGATCGGGGATCATTTTGAGGAGGACCCAACTGCTGAGTTTTCTGTGGAGCGTCCCTGTTCAGCTGTCCAGATTGTTCTTGCGCGATCTGTTGAAGAGATTGCTGCTCTCTTCCAACATATGCTTGGAGAGTTTGTTGCGGTGATCGATTTGCTGCTTGAGTTTAATTTCGGATTTGCATGCATGAGCGTGGAGGTAGTTTGCATGCGTGGACTTTGTTGCGTGAGTTTAATTTCGGATTTGCATGTGTGAGCGTGGAGGTAGTTTTCATGCATGAGTGGAGTTTTGAAGTGTGAGTAAAATTCACATGCGTGGAGTGAAGACAAATCGGAATTGCATAAATGAGGTAATGAGTTTAAGTGGTAAAGTGTGGTAAAATATATATTGTTTATATATATATTTTTTATTGGGTCGTGGCTTATTCCATGTGGATAAAGTAAATGCATGTGTATAAAGTGAAGTTATAAATCTTTTTATTAAAGTGGGTAAAAGATTTAAGGATGAAGGAAGGTGAATGGAAGTTAGTTCACATTTCTGCAGTTACACGATACTCCAAAGGAAAATGCATCAAGCGTGCAATAGATCTCTCCACGAAGTATGATTATCTCACTAAGGAGCTGCCGCATTCAAAGCAAATGGCCATCGAAAATTTGGTATCTCGGTGTGGATAGATATGAAGGAAGAACCACCATAAACAGTCACTGCCCTGCATTTCTGCTTATATATGTATGTGTGGTGTGTTTAAATTTTGTTTATGTGTGTTAGATATATTATATGTGTGTGAGAGAGTGTGATTTTATTTGTAATCAAATGATGAAGAACTAATCATTGAACAGAGTAGCATATTTTAAAGCTAGTGGTTCTCGACGTTCTTCGGTGCCAAGAGAACACATCATTGGTTTGAGTATGTGTACAAGTCGGTTACACACTGGTGGATCTTGTTTTTCTTCGGTGCTCCAAGATCAAAAGTTACAGGTTACCTTGTTGTTTTGTAATGTGCTATTGTTCAAGGGTTTATGTAAAAATAAGAACTTGTATCTTGATGCAAGATGGTAGCCCCAGTATCAAGTACAATGTTTTTATTGGAAGTCACCTTGTGTAAAGGAATGTTGAAGACATTCAGTATCCAAATTGTTCTTCTATATACTAAAGGATAGCCGAAAGCAAAAATCCGACAGATGAAGGCAAGTTCATAGAATGCATCAATAATTGTCAACTTTTATCACGGAAGCCCCGATGAGCCAAGTTGTCAAATTGTCCAGTATACAAGTGCAAGAAAGATGGTCAGAGGTGTTTTGACTTTATGTGTGTCAGTGGGTAGCTCGAAGAAGAGGAAGAAAAAAGAGGGGAAGCCATGTGATTGCAGAGTGAGTTTCAGTGCTGAGGAAGACCAGATATGTGATTGAGATATTTGTAAAGTAAGAATTAAGGGAGGGTGTTAGAATAAAGCTTACTTTAGTAAGAGATAACTGTTGTAACTTTGAGTTCTGTGAGTTTTCTAGGTTTACTATTATTAGCTAATCAGATCCACTTAAGTCAGTGATCTGCATGCTATATATGTAACCTCCATTTGTTTGTTAAGTAATGGAAAACGTTTTGTGTTGTATGAATTAATTCTTCCAATTTTATCTCCTCGTGGATTGCCTCAAAACTTCCCCATCGTTCTATATGTTCTATTATCCTATGATCTATGTTCTCATGGATTTGTGCTCTTCACTCTTTAGGATTAGGGCCTCCCCATCGTTCTCGACCATCTTCAAGTTCTCTTATACACTCCTGAACTTGCGCTAATAATTCTCTATATTCTCTCCCACCGTGTCCGGGTTGTCTTTGTCCTTCCATTTGTATTCGTTCTCTTAAACTCTCCTGAATTTCCGTTGATAAATCTCTAAACACACCATTTACTTCTTCTCCTCCTGATTGTCGTTGTCCTTCCATTTGTATATCTCAAAAAGTAAAATAATCGCTACTCATTCGCTCACACCTTTAATTTTGAAATGATAGCTAAACAAGGGTATCCTCTGCCTTACTCCACTTCTACGGACCTCCTGCCTAAGAGTAGTTGTTGAAAAACTATAAGCGTAGTATGTATTTTGTTGGACCTCTGGCTTATAAGTAGTTGTTGAAAAACTACAACATGGTAAGGATCTGTGTTGAGAAAGGTCGGCTTGTTAAGCATCGGGTCCTTCAACCGACCCAACAATTGTCAAACTAAGTTAACGTGTACATAAATTTTGATTGGTTTCAACATTCATCGACTTCAATAGATGTAAATATATGTAGGTATTTTTGGTTATTTGATTTTTTTTTTTAATGTTGAAAAGATGAAAATCTAAACAAAAAATAATCTGGGATTTCATTATTCATTTTTAAAACTAAAGAGTTATTGTAAGCTTTTAGTTTAAAATGGTTTTGGGCACAATAGATGGAAACCATAAAAGATCGATGGCAAGAAGAGTCAATTTTGGACAACTTTGCATTATTGTAAGACATGCTATGGGCATATCATGCACCCTTAGACTATGAGAAAGAATTGGATGCACTTGAGGGATATATGAGTACACTTGGATGCACTTGGCACACTCTAGAAATTTTTAATTTAGTTGAGTAGGAATTATTTTCGTTTCATAGATTGTAACTTAACACGAAGTTATGGTTAGTCCTTACATGAAGAAGTTATTAAGACGAAAGGTTTACACCTATTGAGAATGGGAAAATTTTATAGCTTTTTAGTGCTTAATCATACAAGACATCAGTTTACATGTTTATTTTATTACTTTTACTTATCATATTTAAAATTTACTATGGTGGCTAGTTGATTGCCAAGTGGAGAGATGTGAATGTGGAATGCAACCATTTAATATTTACCAATTTACAAGTCTCAGTAATTCTAAAGCTACAAAGTGCACTAGATTGGCCGGTTTGGTAATGTTGTGCCATGTGCAACTGTGCATTTCATTTTATGGCCATGTTTCATGTTACAACCCCGTTTCATTTTATGGGCCAGAAGAAACCTTTCGACATTCACCAGCCACGAGTTTGTGTCTATGATAGTAGCCAAGTTCTTGTGGTGTCTATGCTAGTAGCCAAGTTCTTGTGGCTGAGGAACATAAGTTTTCAAAGAAAAATTTGGGCAAACTATAGTTTCGTGATAGGTGGTAGGTGATATAGAGCATAATCTAATATCTTCACCACTTTCTAAAGGAAAGGTAGTTTCGGAGATGAATTTAAGACACTATGGTAGTATTCAAAATTGTCACTACAGTGACAAGTGATATCAAAGCACTCTTAATAACATTGGAATGAACTCGAGGAAAAGCAGTAGGATTTGGGAGAAGTTGGAAGATAGTCACAGGAGTGTCTTGAAGAATTGTAAAGACATGAACAATGAGTTCCCTTGTTGTTTCATGAATGTTGTATCCTTACTTACAGAAGAGAGATCATTGATGCACACCCCATTGCTATTGTCGCGATCGTAGCAATTCATCTAGAAAAAACAACAGATTCTTAATAGGGGGAGCACATTTTTCATTCACAAATGATTGAGCCTGTCAAATGAATCTCCTCCACAATACCTTTCCAACGAGCTATTGTGCACCCTATTGATACACCAAACTACCCAAAACGAGGTCCGCAAAACTATTGGCTTTTCATCATCCGGGGTTAGGGTTTTAGATTTTTTTTATTATAAAAAGACCTTTGGAACCTTACTGTAAAATCATCTTCCCACAGGTGCGGTTAGTCGTCACATCTCTTCTCAGAGATAAGTTGTCACCATTCTAGGGAGTCTTTCACTCTGGATTTTTACAGTCTTTGTACATTTTCTTTCCTTAATAGAAAATTGTGTATTAGTGTATCTCTGTGTTTATGGTTACATATCTTATACATTTCTGTTATATTATTGGATATCCAAGATATCTCTATACATTTATTTATTATATTTCCACTCTCATTTCATTTCAAAAATAATCTAGATCACAAACTCTCTCAACTTTAGGTTTGATACCATAAGTAACATGAGTCACAGGGAATTCCACATCCAAAAAAATCTCTCAACTTCAGGTCTGATACCACAAGTAACACCCACGACTTATTACTAACCAACTTTACCTAGAATAAAAACCAGTGCATCATTAATATGAGAGTTCACGAGAACACTTGGAGGAATGCACGGATCTCGAACCACATTTCATCCACTTTAAACGGATTATATTAGTGGAAGTAACCCAAACTATAATTATTCACTCAATCATACTGAACGTCATAGAGGTAAGACCACTCTGATCATGTGAACACTACTGTGCTCATTACCATACAGAGCACTTGAATACCAAAATGTACCTAAATATTATGAATCCACTTCTAGGTCCTATTGCGCTAAACTTTGTTCCAACGTACATAGTGATCCAATCACTTGTGCACATGTTATGGCCGTGTTTCAATTTATGGGCCAATAGAAACCTTTCGGTGCTCACCATCCACAAGTTTGTGTCTGTGCTAGTAGCCGAGCCCTTGTGGTCGAGGAACATAAGTTTTCAAAGAAAAAATTGGGCAAACTATAGTTTCATGATAGGCGATATAGAGCATAATCTTCACCACTTTTTAAAGGAAAGGTAGTTTCAGAGATGATTTTAAGACACTATGGTAGTATTCAGAATTGTCACTACAGTGACAAGCGATATCAAAACACTCTTAATGACATTGGAATGAACTTGAGGCAAAGTAGTAGGATTTGGGAGAAGATGGAAGATAGTCACAGGAGTGGCTTCTAGAATTGAAAAAACATGAACAATGAGTTCCCTTGTTGTTTCACGAATGTTGTATCCTTGATGCAACAAGGTTGAAGTCTTTGAAGCTTGGGTATGATCTTTAGATGTGCCTAGAAGGCCAACCCAATTCTGGGTTACAACATTTAAAGAACAAAGAAAGAGTTATGGAAGACTAAGATGGAATCAATGGCCATAGAATTAGAACATTAAGACTTAGATATTTTTTAGTTGTACTAAGGACATGTGTTGAGAAAGGTAGTCTTGTTAAATATCATAATTGGAAATATGTTTGAAGATAGTCAAAACAAGTTATCAAAATATTGAATGTACTTTCAATGAAAAATTAAAAATTATGGAATGTACACATGTGCAAAGTTTGTTTAAAAACAACATAATGGTATTCCATATTCAATTATTCGTTCATGATCGACTTTGGACATTTTCCATTTTCTAACTTTTTTATTTTATTTTATTGAAAGTACCAAATGACTATATTGACAACTTATGACATCTGACTGGTAGTCTTGAAAGTGAACATGAGTATCGGTTTGATGGGTTTCTTGAAAATAATATCCTTTCAATACAATGGATATCTTATATAATGCTTATCTTTTTTCTTTCCAAATTTGTCAGTATCAACATTTTCTAATATTTCATCATCGATATTGATAGATTCTCGTGCATATTTTAATTTAAATTTTATATTGAAAAACATAACCCGGACAAAAATTCACTAAGTTATATATACTTGAGTGTTCATCTTGTATTAATCTAAATTAATGTACACATACATATAGGTGATTCATCTTTTGATTCAATTTCAGTTTTAACGTCTTCTTCGACATTATGAGACAAATCTATTTATGTTTTTTAAAAAACATCAAATTGTAATTACAATCAATTATATTATTTACAATATTTTTAATTTGAATTCTATACTTTGAATTTTGTACTTTCTGAATATAGTCCCAATGTGTGCTGTGTGCTCGATCATCATATGTGCATGCATACCTGGTTGAAATTCTTCTTGTCGAAAATCACTATTGACATTATCATCGTTTATTTCATCAATATTTTCACATTCTTGTTTCTTTCTCCGATAAAGCTCTTTCCTTTGGCCAATTTGGCGAGTATCATCTTGTGTGCGATGATATTTTCTCTTGCACAAACTTTTGTTTCCCATGAATTTGATAGTTATCTGTAAAAGATAGGCTCAACAAAGACTTCACCTTGAAAAAATGCTCAACATTTATCTTTCAACATATAAATTGTTATTCCTATAAAAACTTGAACAAACATCATTTCCCTTATTCAACAAAAACCAAAAAGATGATTCAAAACTTTGTTTAAGTGCTCTAAAAAACCACCATGTATCGATATCGATCCTCTAATTAATACTATGGAACAGAGGGATGAAATAAAGAAAGAAAATAATATAACTGCAATCAGTAATAGAAATGATTTGAAATCCCTATCCTCAATCTTATATCTCTTTCTTCATTCGATGGATTGTGTTCAATGTGTTCGGCCGAAATCCTATTTGTACAATTTGATGCGAAAGAAAACGATACGACGTGTCCTTTCATTTTTTCCGATGAATGGAATTCGTTCGACAGTCTTTCGACCGAAATAATTATTTTTTCGGCAGAAAGACTTGGAAACCATTCAGTTTTGACGATTTCTGTTAGATTTTAGTCTGTCGGCCAAAAAAAGGAAATTGGAACTGAAAACTAAAACTAAAGAATTTCCCCAAGCTTAACTAAACTTCGGAGGTTGCAGACTCCTACAAACACTGAGAATTTGGTTTCGAAAATGACACCAACATTTACAAAATTGAATCTACTTTCAATTCTTATAATTTGTTTTCATTTTCTTCATTTTTATCTAATTTTATTTAATTTTTTTAAAAAGTCACCACATAATATTTCCAGCAGACATTATGATTTTGTGAAATGAAATATTGGTATCTTTAAATATATACAGTGAAAAATTCGAAAAAATATATATTCATAATCCTTAAACGGTTCTTTTCAAAAGATTATATTTAAATTTTAGTTTTAAGTAAAAAATAATATATATACAATGTGTAGAAAAATATGTGTTTAAAATCTGCAACATTTTCATCTTGGTCAACTTCAAAAAATTCTAGAAATTATAATATTCATCGGTTAAATTCAAAATGATAGTCATCATAAATTAGAGTCTATGTAGATTGTTGCAGTATATTTCATTTCTTAAAAACATAAGTTTAATAATAGGTACATTGTTGTAGAAATAAGTAACTCATTATCATTCATTTCATCTTGAAGAAACATACTCTTAAACAATTGTCAAATTGACATATCAAATTGTGATAAAAAAAAATTAAAAAGTAGTCATTGGAAAGCTAACACAATTCTTCACAAGTTTTTTTTTTATTGCAAAGTGAAATTCTAAATAAAAGAAATACTTTTGTATGTCAGAAGTTGAATAACTTGTGAAAATATAGTTTTTTTTCCCATAAAACAAGCAAAAGTGTAACCCATCTTCATGATTTCACCCTTAAATGAAGAAGTTATTAAGCTGAAAGGCTTACACCTATTGACAATGGGCACATTTAATATGTTTTTAGTGCTTAATCATACAAGGCATCATACTATGGTGGCTAGTTTATTGCCAAGTGGAGAGATGTGAATGTGGAATGCAAACATTTAATATTTACCGATTTAGGAGTCTCGGTAATTCTAAAGCTACAAAGTGTACTAGATTGGTCGGTTTGGTAATGTCGTGCCATCTGAGGCCGTGCGTTTCATGTTATGGCCACGTTTCCTAAACCTTTCGGCATTCACCAGCCACGAGTTTGTGTCTGTGCTAGTAGCCAAGCCCTTGTGGCTGAGGAACATAAGTTTTCAAAAACAAATTTGGGCAAACTATAGTTTCGTGATAAGTGCTAGGTGGTATAGAGGATAATCTTCACCACTTTCTAAAGGAAAGGTAGTTTTGGAGATGATTTTAAGGCACTATGGTAGTGTTCAGAATTGTCACTACAGTGACAAGTTATATCAAAACACTCTTAATCACATTGGAATGAACTTGAGGCAAAGTAGTAGGATTTGGGAGAAGTTGGAAGATAGTCACAGGAGTGGCTTGTAGAATTGAAAAAAAATGAACAATGAGTTCCCTTGTTGTTTCACGAATGTTGTATCCTTTATGCGACAAGGTTGAAGTTTTTGAATCTTGGGTATGATTTTTAGATGTGCCTAGAAGGCCAACCCATTTTTGGGTTACAACATGGAAAGAATAAAGAAAGAGTTAGGGAAGACTAAGATGGAACCAATGGCCATAGAATTAGAACATTGGGACTTAGATATTTCTTAGTTGTACGAAGGACATGTCTTGAATATAGAGCAGACTAGTGCACAAGATAAAGCTTCAGGTTAGAATTTGTTTAACAAAATATGTAGAGACTTGGGCACTTCCTAGGTTGGGATCATTCCAGAGAAAACGTTTCCAATATGACACCAACATTACTACAAGGAAGAATTTCAAAGTACCTAAGTCTAGAGTTAAGAATGTTGTTTGTTTCCTTTATTTACTAAAATCATTTTTCCTTGGATTTTACTCTGAATACGAAATTGGAAGACTTGTGGAACAATGTCGGTCCACGTCACGCAAACTGATCTAGGTGGATATTTGTGGCCAACCACCTTTTCCAACTGGCTCAAAAATGTTTTTTGACAATTTTGTTAATTTACTATTTTTAGCAGTATTTAACTTGCGGGGCCATTTTGAGGGCCTACGTGATTTTTTTTCAGGATCGAGGTTCTCAATGATAGTATAAGGCTTTGATTGAGACCCCAAAATGAATCTCCTTGATGATACCTTTCCAACGATATATCTTTCATGCAAAAATGAGATCGTAAGCCAAAGCTATTCCCCTCGGAAGTTGATACAGCAAAGTATCCAAAACGGGTTCCTCAAAATAGTTGGCTTTTCCTCTTCGAGGGTTAGGGTTTTGGATTTTCTTTATGATAAAAAGTCCTTTGGAGCCTCATTGTAAAATCATCTTCTCACGGTTTGGAGTGGCCTTCACGTCTCTTCTTGGAGATAAGCCGCCATCAATATAGCGAGTCTTTCACTCTGTATTTTTACACTCTTTGTACATTTTAGTTCATTAATAGAAAAGTGTGCATTACTTTATCCCTGTGTTTAGGGTTGCATATCTGATACATTTCTGTTATATTATTGGATATCCAAGATATTTTTGTACATTTCTTTATTATATCTAAGCTCTCATTTTGTTGTTCTTTATTATTTTTTTCAGTGCATGTCCCCGACGAGGTCTGAGTATAGAAAGCTGGGTCTCGAGCTTGTATCTCTTGAATAAAATCACTCTCTCACACCTAAGAACCCTCCATGGTGGAAGAAAATAAAAATGATGGAGTAGACAATTATATCAATCTATTGCCTCAACAAGCTCTCACGTGAGAGAGGGAGGAAATGATGGAGAATTTTCCGCACATATTTGAATTCCTACTGATAGAAACATGTGAATATTCATCAAACAACCACTTTTGAACAATCTCTTCTTTCAAGGTAAAGGTTAATTTTGATATTCCCATGTTTGAAGGTCAAATAGATGCGGATGCCCTAGAAAAGTGGTGAAATCTACTTGAAGGAAAATTATTCAGATAATTGTTCCACAGAAAAGTCTAGAATATATGGGGTCGATCCTACTTGGTGTTTTTTTTGTGGACACGATAAAGGAACAATATTACCCTATTGCCAACTATGAGCACCAATATATGAGATGGAGAACAGTAGGGCAAGATAGGGGCCAAATAGCTCTGGAGTTCACCAATACCTTCCATACCTTGCACACCAAGTTGTGTATAAAAGACTCCAAATAACATTTGGTTCTGAAATATCATTGGGCTCTACACAGATACATCCAAACTTAAATGGATTTTCTCGACATGCCATCACTTGGTGTTGCTTATCGATATGTTGTTAAAATCGAGAAGAAATTTAAGCACGAGAACAAATGGGAGTTCGAGTATGAAAATACGAAACAATGAAAGTATGATAAAGATGACCCTAACAAACAGTCTTATGAAAATCAACCCAAGCCATAGGAAAATAATGGTCACGGAAAGATAAAGAAGGACACCGAAAAATGGTACGATTTCCACAAAATCCCCTGGCACAACACTGATGAATGTTTCTTAAAAAAATCATTGGTGGAGAAAATCGAAGACAAGGATCCAAACCTTGATTAAGAATCTGAATCATAAAATACTTACAGAACACAGATCATCGATGCACACCCGAGTGCTATTGTCGTGACAGTAGAAATTCAACCAGAAGAACCAACATATTGTGAACAAAGGAGCACCTTTTTCATTCACGTATGTGATTGATCCTGCCAAATGAATCTCCATGAATATACCTTTCCAAAAATCTGTTGTAGTCCCCAAACAAAGATTGTATGCCAAAGTTACACCCTCGGGAAGTTGATACACCAAACTACCCAAAACGTGGTCTACAAAACTGTTGGTTTTTTATCATCCGGGGTTAGGGTTTTAGATTTTTTTTATCATAAAAAGGCCTTTGTAGCCTCATTGTAAAATGATCTTCTCATGGGTGCGAGTATCCGTCACATCTCTTCTCAGAGATAAGTTGTCACCATTCTAGCGAGTCTTTCACACTGTATTTTTACACTCTTTGTACATTTTTGCTCATTAATAGAAAATTGTGTATTACTGTATCTTTGTGTTTATGTTTACGTATATGATACATTTTTATTATATTATTGGATAATCAATATATCTCTATAGATTTTTTTATTATATTTCCGCTCTCATAATCTGGATCACAAACTCTCCCAACTTCTGGTTTGATACCACAAGTAACATCGGTAACAGGGCAGTCCACATCAAAAAAATCCTCTCAACTTCAGGTCTGATACCACAAGTAACATCGACAACTTACTACTAAACACCTTTACCTAAAATAAAAACTAGTGCGTAATTAATATGATAGTCCACAGAAACACTTGAAGGAATGTGCGCAACCCGACCCACATTTCCTCCTGTTTAAACGGATTATAATAGTGGAAGTAAACCAAAATATAATTGTTCACTCAATCATATTGAACGTCATAAAGGTAAGACCACTCCTATCATGTGAACAATACTGCACTCATTACCATACAAAGCACCTGTATACCAGACCGTGCCTAACTATTATGAATCCACTTGTAGGTCCTATGGTGATAAACTATGTTCCAATGTACACAGTGAATCCAGTCACTTGTGCACATAGACCACTTTTCATTTACACGATGCTTCTAGCCTCACTCAGGAAACTCTTTACCATTTACTAAGACTATCTTAACAAAGATTACTTATCAACTAATGTACACAGCATGTATGACTACAATATTGAATAACCACATTGCACTTACATGAATAAAGAACATTAAACATAATAACAACCATTACTCATATGAAACATCATCCACGCGATACACCATAACAAATCAACATAAATGAACACATAGTAAATAGAAAAGTACATAATAACACTTATCCTTCTGAAAATTCACCAACTAAATGCATGCACTTTCCTCCTAGCCATAGACATTGTTGCTCATAATCTTTTAAAAATAGGTCACCCCCGATTTCGGGCTTAAACTCCACTAGGGAAAAAACATTCTAGTGCCAATCTATGGTTTAACAATTAGTGGTTTTTCTCCATCCAAGGTGTCGACTACTATAACTATTCTACAATCCCTCATCCCCCACATGCCTATCCCACCCCAAGAAGCATGCCCCTTCTCTGCTCAACAAGGCTTCAATTTCCCCACTTTCCTTCCATGACTTCAACAATAGGCCAGATCAAGAATTCTCAAAGCACTACAACTAATGATGAGTAGGGAACAATTCCCAGCAAACTCTCACCTGGAGAGAATGCTCATGGGCGTAAAAACATGCTTCTTAGTCAACCTACGGTCATGGAAACTATTTTCTTCAACAACATATGAGCCTGACAACCCACATATTCGACAAAACATGACTTTTCCCAAGAACAAGGATATGCCAAACATGATGATACAATAAGACATAGACTCATTTGCAGAGGAAAGTTCCTCGAATGATTAAAGAATAATAGATTCCTCCCCCCAAAAAAAACTAAGGCCAGAAATACATATCGCATGCCTTCGAGTGGACACTTGTCACCTTCAAAGATAAATTTAGCCACTTGCTGACTCATTCTCATCCTTTGGGAACTTAAGATAAATAATATATCTGTAAGGCTACACTTTTCTAAAATATTATTAAAATAGCCCCCCACCTTTTCCTTTTTTGGTGTAGTTAAGCCCCCTCTCTTTTCGTCTCAGTGTAACAATTTTATTTTAATATTAAATCGAGTGTGATACATATTACAAGGATGGGTGCACTCCCCTATTTGCGGCTCGCTCACCAATCCAGCAATCACAAGGGATGTCTGACCCCAAAACACATACATACATATATATACATTACAGTCACTCCCGCACACTTTCTTGAGGTGTGCAACACTCTAGCATATGCACACCCTCCCTTGATGCGCAATCCACATGCAATATCTCAAACACATGCAACACTATGGAATGTGTGCACGTTTTTCTTTGGTTATAAACCTCATGCACTATTTATGGGCATGAAAAAAAAAATGACTCACAAGTCTATATGTTCATTACATTTACACTTCGTTCCAATATCTCTCTAGCATATATGGAAAATTATATAGCACACAACTTAGGTGTGCGTAAAACAAAAATTTCTCACCAACCTATATGTGCAACAGGGATTATTTTAGGGGCAAAATCGCTCATGGGCTAATTTTCCATGGTTTTCCCCCAAAAACAATTCATTATTCTAAAAATGATTCGCCAAAATTCTATAGGATAAAAATATTATACCTTAAAAATCACCAAAATTTTAACTATTAAGATGGTGGTAGTGGATTTTAATCTTCATGACAAAGTTCTGATCGATTTTGAAAATTAAATTGTTTATTTTTGTTTGTAATTACTTATGGAAGGATGTCTTAAGTTATTATGTTTTTTTGATATTTATTTAGATATTTTAAGTAAATAGTATTCATGGGAATTT
>CBVK0103950649.1:0-22850 GCA_900067695.1 Picea abies
ATGGTTGGATGCTTCTTCTAGAATCCAACTCTAAAAGGATCTATTGAAGCCATAAGGCTTCTTGACTTGCATTAATTGTTGCTCGATACTCTACTTCTACTGAAGAAATAAAAATAGCCTATTGTTTCTTACAAGCCCAAGTGATAGGTCCATAAACAAGGCTAAAACATAACCTGCAATAGTCTTTTCGATCATTAGGGTTGTTGGCCCAATCCAAATTAGTGAAACCAACCAACAAAGGAGTCCCCACTAAACTGTAATGTATCCCAAACTGAACTGTGCCTCGAAAATACCGAAGTATCCTTTTATCCACTTTCCAATGGATTTCATGGGGTGTTTGCATATACCGAGAAACAAGACCCTTGATATTTTGTAGGACAAAAGAGCACTTCAATAACTTGATCATGAATGCGATTTCTGATGAAGTGCATGTGGATCTTGATGTGTTTTCTATGCTGATGTTTAACTGGGTCTTGTACAAACTTGATGACACTCTAATTGTTGCACCAAAGGCTGGTCGGATGCTGCTGCTGGAATCCAAACTTTGAAAGGATTTGTCGAAGCCACAAGGCTTCTTGAATTGCATTTACCACTTCTCGGTACTCTGCTTTTGCTGAAGAAAGTGAAATAGCATGTTGTTTCTTACAGGCCCAAGTGACAGGTCCGAAACCAAGGCTAAAAACATAAACTGCAGTAGACTTTTGATCGTCAGGGTCATCGGCCCAATCTGAATCAGTGAAACCAACCAATAAAGGAGTCCCCCCTGAACTATAATGTATTTCGAACTGACTTGTACCACAAACATAACGAAGTATCCTTTTATCTTCTTTCCAATGGATTTCATGGGGTGTTTGCATATACCGAGAAACAAGACCAACAACAAAGGAAATATCAAGATAGATATGAGTCAAATATAAGAGGCTACCAACTAACTAACGATACAAAGTGGCATCAAATTTGGGAGTAGTACAGGTGGCAACAATTTTGACTCGAGATTGAAAGGGAGAAGGGGATGGTTTAGAATTGTCCATGTGAAAGCAACAAAGAAGGTCACAATCATACTTAGATTGGGAAAGAAAAAATCCTTCCTTGATTTGCAAAACTTGGAGGCCAAATAAATAATGCAAATTTCCTAAGCTTGTCATGTCAAATTTTGTTTTAAGGATGGATTTCACATGTGTTAAAATTTTAGGGTCACTACCAGTGAGGACAAGGTCATCAACATAAATAACAATGATTATGAGATGGATTCCTACTTTCTTGGTATAGAAATTAGGGTTAGAATGACATCTAGAAATGCTGGTGTCAAGAAGAAAGCTGTCCATTTTTGCATACGAAGCTAGAGGGGCTTGCTTAAGACCAAAAAGAGATTTATTAAGGTGACAAACAAGGTTGGATTCATTCCAGACATAGCCATGAGGTTGTTCCATGTAGATTTCTTCTTGCAAATCCCCCCATGCAAGAAGGCATATTTAACATCCAATTGATGCACCTCTCATTTATGTGAGGCAACAGGGGATAGAAAAAGGAAGATGGAATTCATTTTGGTTACAGGGGGAAAATATTTCATTATAGTCAATGCCTTCAACTTGAGAAAATCCTTTGGCAACTAATCGGGCCTTGTCTCTTTCAACACTTCCATATGATGCATACTTAGTTCTATGCACCCATTTACATAGGACAAGTTTTCTTCCTTTTGGAAGAGGTAAAATATCCCAAGTATCATCTTCCATTATGGAATGATACTCTTCATTTATTATTGTGTCCCAATATAAATGGCCTGAATATTCTACAAATGTGTTTGGATCACGAGTCTCTGAAACTTGACCCAAAATAGAAGAGGCTCGCTGAAACTGTGAATGTTTCTGATGTTGATCTTTAGGATCACCGACATGATCACCAACTGCTTCTCAAGTTGAAGGGACCCATCTAGCAAGAGGTGGTACTGGTGCAGGTTCATGTTCAATGGACTCATCTGAAGGAAGGTGCTCATGGAGGTGGATTTTCATCCTCACTGTCATCATTTGAAGAAGAAACCATAATAGGAATAGACGATGACACAAACGTTGAAGATGGCTCACATGATGAATATGGCACATACGTTAAATTATGCTCACAAGCCAAGATATTTTCATCAAATTTAACATCTCTTATAACAATAATTTCATTGGAATGAGGTTTAAGAAGTCGATATCCTTTGACATCTTCAAAATATCCAAAAAAAATGCACTTCTCACTTTTAGGATGCAATGCTTTCCTTTTCTCATAAGGAATGTGAACCCATGATATACTACCAAAGATGATGACCCAAAGTTGTCAAATTTGTTGGATAATGTTGTCATCACTATGAGCAACAAAATTTTATAGAAATGATAATCTATCATGTTTTCATCTCCCTATTTTCAATTTATTTGAGCTCAATTATTAGCATGAATAACATCACTCAGCAACCATCGGATTAGAATCTACGTATATGTTGGGTCCCACTGATGACATGGTGCTTATTTCCTTAAGCGCTAACTCCCTAACACTAATTCTCCATGTGACTGTTTCTACAACCGTGGTTGAGTTTCATGGAAGTATGTGTTCAACCTTGGTCATAGATATACACGTTTCAATGGATGGCTACCACGTATAGTGGTCCCGGGATGTCGATACTTTTTAACACTCCCAACTGCCCAAAATTCCCGATGTCCGCGAGATGCAATGATCTAGACCATTGATCCCATTGGTGATCAACAATCATGATTTATTTCGCTACAGTATCATTCAACGATAGATCACTGTCGATCTACAGACTCAAGATCCAATTTCTGTAATTAATCTTATCGTTCAAGGTGCCATGGAACCTTGGTACTGTCGGACCTGCTCTCCATGTGTCATCTCCTAAGTGGCTATATTACATCAGCCTGACGTATCTCATCATCGGGACCTCAAAAATTTTAGGCCCTTTGACACCTAAAACTCCCGAAGGCCGCGGTCCACCGTAATGAGGATTGTTGATCTAGTGACTTGTCCCAGATATAATCTGAGTCATTGATCTCTTCAATCTATGACTGCTGTTGATCTACATTCAAGGTTTTACTGTATACCCCATATGCTATGGGAACTTACCTTCCGTGTGTCATCTCTTGTGTGGCATTCTCACATCAGGCTAACGTTTCTCAGCATTGGGACATTGAGACTTAACATACCATCCAACACCTTAGAACTTCCGTCGTCTGTGGTCTGCTATCACGAGGATCGTCGATCTCACCTCTTAATCAGATGGTCATATCTCCTGACTCCACAACATCATTGATACTTGGATCACCATTGATCTCACTAGTAGTCAATGGTCGATATTCTATGAGAGCTTCTTTGTCATCAATCTGTTGGATTATATGATCTAATATCTACTGCTGGTTCTTTAAACCTGCTGAAAGTAATGCCTAAATCTCTCACACGTCCATCGTCCGATATCACTGTCCTCCATTGATATGGATATGAATTGGACAATTAGATCATTCCAAGACCACCAGGCCATCGACACCTGAGACATCAACGTCGTGCATATACTCCATACCCCCAACACCCGATATCCAAGATGATGTGGCATAATGCATGCATCTTCTCCAAATGGGATTCAACTACGATGATGTAGCTCTATCGTGGCTTCCATCGTAGCTTCTGACATGGCACGTGGAACTAACGTGTCCTCAAGATGGCCCACTGAGGCAACGCTGGTCACCATGGTATACAAGTTAACGCCTTTTGCATGGTTCCATGGATCTTCCATTTTCCTTCAAACTAAGAGCTTTCATGCTTTCATTATAAACTCGTCGAAGTCAATTTCCATTATGCATGTGGGATGTTTTCTTTTTCCCAATTAGGTCCTTGATTCCTCCCTAACCAGGCATGTTGTTGTTGTGCTTCCTATGTATCATCTATTCTTTGCAACCTGGTCAATGGGCACCCTGAAAGAGACCTCATTGGATTTTAATTTGCATGCATAAACATATTGATGCATTTATGCGTAAAGATATTCTCGAGTTGCTCTGTTTGCAACACAAAGGGATTCCTCTGTCTTCTCATCTTCAGTGACAATGATCTCCCCTATCTATAATGGTATCCATGATTGTATTTGACACCTTTCTTTGTCTTGTATTTGACATTAATGACAACATTAACCAACAAAATCCGCCTTTGTCATTGATGGCAACTCTACTATTGATCAATTCCCCTTATCAGTGTGCTGCTGAGACTTTTTATTTCTTTCCTTCTTTGGTCCCCCTGAAAATTTGGTCCTCTGGTTTTTCTTCTTTCTCTCCCCCTTTGACATCAAGGACAAAAAATTTTGTCACTGTGACCAACTTCCCATAGCACGTTACTCTTCTACTTCTGCAACGTGTAATCATATGCACTCTCCCCCTGAGCTTTTGGTTCTACCGAGCTCCCAACAAATTTTAGTTGTACTTTTACCAAGAAATGGGAATGATTCCCATATTTTTTCAAAGAGACTCAAATATATCTCTAGGTAGGGGTTTGGTAAACATATCTACAATTTGTTCCTTGGTCAGAACATACTCCAACTTGACAGTCTTATCATTCACATGTTCCCTTAGAAAATGATATTTTATTGGGATTTGTTTTGTCTTTGAGTGCATCACTAGGTTCTTGGAAATACTTATGACACTAGTGTTGTCACATAGTATAGAAATTGGCTGCTTGTATTCTACCTTAATGTATTGCAGTGCTTACTTCATCCAAAGTATTTGTGTGCAACAAGATGTTGCTGCAATGTACTCTGCTTCTACTATGGATACGGAGATTGGAGACCATTTCTTGCTTAACCATGATACTAAACAATGACCCAAGAAGAATGCTCCTCCACCTATGATCTTCCTGTCATCAACACTGCCTGCCTAATATGCATCAATGTATGATGTTAGAGTAAAATTATCTCCCTTTGGATACCATAGTCCAATATCCATTGTGCCCTTCAGGTATATGAGAATTCTTTTGTCTGCCACCACATGCGATTCTTTTGGTGCATTCTGAAATCTTGCAACAAATCCAACAACTTGCATGACATCAGGCCTTGATGAAGTCACATATAAAAGGATACCAATTATTGATCTATACATGGTATGATCTCCCTCTGGTGATTCATAATCCTTACTCAACTTGCAACCTATTATCATTGGAGTACTCACAGGATTACAATATTCCATCTTGAACTTCTTTAACATCTCCTTAATATATTTTTTCTGAGAAATGAATATGCCTTTATTTGGATATTTGCAGACCTAAGAAGAAGGAAAACTCACCTAGCATGTACATCTCAAATTATTTTTGCATGTCCTTTGAAAACCCTTGACTTAGATCAACAGAGTTGCTTCCAAAATGATATCATCTACATAGACCACAATGATAATCATATTTCCATTTTCTTCTTTGATGTAGATGTTACTTTCTGTAGTTCCTCTCTTGAAACCTTGCTGCTGTAGGTACTTATCAAGCCTTGAGTACCAAGCTCTAGGTGCTTGCTTTAGACCATAGAGAGATTTCTTCAGTTTGCACACATAATCTTGATTTTCTTTTAGCCGAAATCCCTCAAGATGTTCAATGAATACTTCCTCTTCCAAATTTCCATTTAGAAATGCAGATTTAATTCAATGAATACTTCCTCTTCCAAATTTCCATTTAGAAATGCAGATTTAACATCCATTTGATAGACTTTGATACTCTTTTAGCTTGCAAATGCCAATAAAATTCTAATGGCTTCTAGTCTGGCTATTGGAGCAAAAGTTTCATCAAAGTCTACACCTTCAACTTGCGCATATACTTTACATATCGACCTTTCCTTATTCCTCACTAGTTATCCATTCTCATTTAGTTTGTTCCTAAAGACCCACTTGGTGCCAATTACATTCTTGTCTTTTGGTCTAGGAACTAACTCCCAAGTTTCGTTTTTCACAATATGATCTAATTCTTAATTCATAAAATTAACCCAATTTTCATCTCTGATAGCCTCCTCTAATTTCTTAGGTTCTATTTTAGACGACAGAGACAGATTTGCATGTTTTGGAGATCTTACCAATTGCCTTCTTGTTTGGACACCTTGGTTGTTATCACCAAGAATAAGTTCTTTAGGGTGGTTCTTTTGAACATATCTCGAGGGGGTCTTTGTGTCTTATCTAGGAGCTTCCTCATCTTCTTCTTCTTCTACACTATATTCCTCATAATCTTTCTCTTCTTCTTCTTCTTCTTCTTCTTCTTTTGCATTATCTTGCTCACTGTCTTTCTCTTCTTCACTATAGCTTGTTATGGTTTGTTGCTCATTTGTTTGTATCTTGATCCTTCCAAGATTTTCATCATCCACTCTTACATTTTCACTTTCAACAATTTTGTCTAATCTCATATTTAAACATATTTAAGACTTTTTTTGAGAAGAGAACCCAAGAAAAAAACCTTCATCACATCTGGAGTCAAACTTGCCAATGTTGTCATCATCTCTTTTTATGTATCATTTGCTTCCAAAAACCTTAAGGTGTTTGACATTTGCTGGCATACCTTTTCATAATTCATATGGAGTTTTTTCATTGTTAGCTCAGAGCTGTGCTCTGTTTAGAATATAGATAGCTGTGTAGATTGCATCCCTCCAAAATGTATCTGACAATTTATCTTGATTTAGCATAGTTCTGGAAATTTCTTGTACAATCCTATTTTTCCTTTCAACCACTCCATTTTGTTCAAGAGTTCTTGTAGCTGAGAAGTGTCTTATTATTCCATAATATTCACATAATTCATTGAACTCATCTGCAATGAATTCTCATCCATTATATGATCTTAGAAATTTGATCTTCAAATCTATTTCATTTTCAACTAATGCTTTGAATGCTTTGAAATTCCAAAAGGCTTCTGATTTATGCCCGAGAAAGGCTACCCAAGTCATTCTTTTGTAGTCATCAATGAGTATCATGAAGTAATGGTTACCTTGCAGAATTTTTGATTTGGTTGGCCGACAAAGATCAATGTGGATGAGCTCCAAAGGTCTTTATGTTGAATATTCCTTGGTTTTGAATCTCACTTTTGTTTGTTTCCCATGTTGACAATGTTTACAAATTGGGTTTTAGGGCCTGAGGATTTTTGGCATGCCTATTACTGCTCGGTTTTTATTGACCTTAACTAGGTTGTCAAAACTTAGATGTCCCATTCTCTTATGCCCCAACCAACATTCATCTATCTTTCCCACAGAACATACTTCTCTTCCAATTTTCTTTAGAATGTATACATTATTTGGAGTTCTGGTTGTTGTTGCTACCAGTCTGCCAATGTCTTCTTTTCTTATTATGCATTCCTGGGAGTTAAACAAGAGTGTGTGTCCCTGGTCACAAAGTTAACTGACACTTAGAAGGTCATGCTTTTAAATCTTCAACTAGAAAAACATTTTCTTCCATGGCCTTCTGAATTCTCAGGCCGACTTTACCTTTCCCAATTATTTTGGCAAATTTATTATCTCCAAATGAAACACTACCTCCCTTCTCTCCTTTTAGATTAAGGAATTTGTTTTTATCACCAATCATATGTATTGAGCATCCATTGTCTATGTACCGATATCTTTCTTTGTCTTGACCATGCATTGCTAAATCACATTCTTCAAGAGATCTCTTCTGTTGTTTCTTCTTCCAGAATCTGGTGGTATTGCTGACAACATTATGGTTTTCAATAGCGTTCTGTATCCAACTTTTGCAATCCTGATCTTTATGGCCAAAGTTATGGCAGTTATAACATTCAAGATCATAGTTAAGTAGTGGAGCAAATGAATTTCTGTTTCTGTTGTCAAAAATATTTTTAACGTTGTTCTACACATAATTATTTCTTAGAGCATTGTACATGCCTCCATTTCTTCTTTGATCATTCCTTGGGTATGCTATGCAGTCTATTGCCTTGTGTACAAAATTGTTGCATGAAAAATAGTTACCAAGAAAGGTATATTCATACCTGTTCACAGTTGGCCTTCTTGGTGTCATCACCCTTCTGAATCCATTTTTTCTGTGAATGACAACATGATTCTACTGGTCATGGTTGGCCTCTTTGATGTTATCATCTTGTTCGATGGGATTGTTCAGGGCTATAACATAACTATTAGGTTCTTCCTTTATTTTCTGCACTGTGGATTTGGGAATGTAGCAAAGTCCATCCTTGTCGAATGGCGATCTTTGGTTATTGAGAATATTGTTTAACATCATGGAACTATTTTCAATCTTTTTACTGTTGTTCAATTCAACTATAAGTGTATCAATTTCCTTCATTAGGGAAACATTTTCCTTTTCAAGTATTTCACATTCTTCTTCTTTGTTCTGTAGTTGAATTTTTATTTCCTCTTCAATTTTCTTTTGTTCTTCTAATTGTGATACCATATTAGAGTTGTGTGATAATTCTTCCTTCAAATGCCTATTCTTTCTTTTGAGTCTTTTTATTTCATCTAGAGAACATAGTAATCCTCCTTCAAGATCAACATCCACATCATCATTTTCTCATATTTTTGGGATGCTGTTATTGTCTTCATTTTCATTAGAATTTGTTTCTAGGGACATGAACAAAACATCTTCTTCAATCTCTTCATCACTTTCATAAGATGAATAGTTTTTCTCTTTGGAATAAAGATTCTTCTTTTGTTTCTGGAAGTATTCGTTCTTTTGAGTTTTATTCTTTCTTCTTTCATTAGGGTTAAAATCATCTTTATCCTTGTAGTCCCTATTCTTGTTATGAGGGAATTTAGCAACAAAGTGTCATACTTCTCCACAATTAAAACATTTGAAAGGAATATTACCTTTATATTTTCCAAATCCTCTTTGTAGCCTTCTTAAAAAATTGGATTCTTATGCATCAGAATCATCATTGGAGCTGTCAGTTGATCTTCCTTTTCTTCTGCTGGTATTATTTGAGGCTTTGAATGATGCTTCCCTTTTAGATATGTTTTATTTTCCTATTCACATCTCATAGGCTGTAAGAATCCCATGCAATTTATCCACTGTTAATTTGTCCAAATATTTTCTATCTTCAAGGGTTGATATCTTAGGATTGAATCTCATAGGAAGTGACCTGAGTACTTTTTGCACAATAATTTTTTCATCCACTATTTCAACTAAGCCTCTAATGATGTTTACAATTCCATCCACACAAAGGAGATATGCTGCAATGTTTTCTTCTTCATCCATCTTCAGTCTTTCACAGTGACTCCTATGAGTTTGTAATTTTGCTTGCTTGACTTTATCATCTCCTTCATAAGTGTTCTTTAGTTTATCCCACATCTCCTTCGCTGATTTGCAATGCATGAATTTGGTGAATTCTGATTTTGATAATCCTTCCAGAATTGCATTCATGGAAATTTGGTGAATTCTGATTTTGATAATCCTTCCAGAATTGCATTCATGGATTTTGAGTTATTTTCCTTGAGCTTCTTTGCAGCTATATCAAAGAGCGGATTTTCTAGAGTTTCATAACCATTCTCGACTGATTCCAAGACATCATACCCTAGTGACTGTAAATACACTCTCATTTTAATGCTCCAAAAGGCATAACCTATTCCATCAAAGTATGGAGATTTGATTAAGGATAATTTATCATGTTTGTCCATGTGACCTACTAGGATATACCTTCCAATGGTTAGACTTTTGTTGAAGGAACCCGCTCTAATACCAATTGTTGAAACATTTAATAGTACTGAGAGGGGGGGTGAATCAATACTGAACAATTTACTTTCTTTTTATCCTAAATACCGCTTCAAACACTTTTATATTACCATAAATAAACTGAACATAGATCACAATATTAATTGACACATTCACAGAACACAAATATTTGAGGTGGAAACCCATATTGGGAGAAAACCATAGAAAAAAATTCACAAGTAAATATCAATTCATTTTTAAAACAATTGTCTGTGAGGATACAAATACTATGTAGGGACCAACCTACCAATAGATGAGGGAACAAATCCTCTTGAGCACCAACTCAATTACTTCAGGCACCAACTTGTAGATAGATAAGGACAACAATCGTCTCGAGCAACAACTCAATGACTTCAGGCAACAACTCGTGAATAGAAGAGGACACCAATCCTTCTTGAGTACCAATTCAATGACTTCAGAAACCAACCTTAGCAGTCAATATTACAGAACCTTTTAGTATTTATTTCTTCTCCACGCAGTTCATGAGATATGAACTTCTCTCCCCCTTCTCGTTATTTCATACCACCAAATTACACACTCATATCTTCACTCGAAGTGCTCCTTTTAATTCATATATATACTGTGTGTTTGAACCCAAAATAATCTGTCCACAAGGTCAGCTCCAAATTCCCTATTTTCAATTTAATTAGGCTCGATTACTAGCATGAATAACTTCACTCAACAGCTGTTAGATTAGAATCTATGAGTGATATCATTCATTGATCTTGTTTTGTCCACATAATACAACTCGAACACATGATGACCATCCAATCATTCTTGGATAGATCACAACTGTCAGATTTGGTCTCAGTTCACCAATACAACCATGACACTCTACAACCGTCCGATCTGTGTCTTCAATCATTTACCACCGTCACTCTGTATCCATTGGGATCACTAGGGTCACTACGACCTTAGGCTCCCAGACCTTTTTCTTTGCAACCATACTTGTATTTGGGACGATCTCTGAGATCCGACATGACTTATGTGCTGGGTCTCACTGATGACATGGCACTTATTCCCTTAAGTGCTAACTCCTTGGTGCAAATTCTCCATGTGACTGGTGCTATAACCATGGCTGAGTTTCATGGATCTATGTGTTCAACCTTGGCCATAAATCTATGTGTTTCAATGGATGACTGACACGTTTAGAGGTCCCGGGACGTTGAGACTTTTTAACACTCCCAACTACCCAAAAATACCGATGGCCATGAGATGCAATGATCTGGACCATTGATCCCACTGGTAATCAACGATCAAGATTTATTTCACTACGGTATCAGACTCAAGATATAATATCTGCCATTGATATTATCGTTCAAGGTCTTGCTACATGTCATCTCCTAAGTGGTTGTCTTACGCTAGCCTGATGTATCTCATCATTGAGACCTCAGGACTTTTAGGTCCTTCAACACCTAAAACTCCTGAAGGCCGTGGTCCACTGTAATGAGGATTGTTGATTTGATGACTTGTCCTAGATGTAATCTGACCCATTGATATCTTTGATATATCATTGTCGTTGATCTGCATTCAAGGTTTTACTATATACCCCATATGTTATGAGACCTTACCTTCCACGTGTCGTCTCTTGCGTGGAATTATCATGTCACACAGACGTTTCTTGACATTGCAATGTCGGGACTTAACATACCATCCAACACCTTAGAACCTCTGCTATCCACTATCACAAGGACTGTCAATATCACCTCTTAATTGGATAATCAGATCTCTTAACTCCACAACATCGCCGATAATTAGATCACCGTTGATCCTGAGAGATTTGATGCCGTCGATCTGCTGGCTTGTATGATCTAATCTCCATCGTTGGTTCTTTAAAACCACTGACAATAATACTTAAATATCTCACAGGTCTATTGCCCGATATCACTTTCCTCCATTGATATGGATTTGAATTGGAGAACTAGATCATTCCAAGACCATCGGGCCATCAACCCCTGGGACATCAATGTTGTGCATATACTCCATACCCCTGACACCCTATATCTGAGATGACGTGGCATAGTGCATGAACATCCTCCACATGGGCTTCAACTATGCTGGCGTAGCTCTATCGTGGCTTCCATCGTAGCTTCTGACATGGCCCTATATTGGCATGGCACATGGTGCTAATGTATCCTCAAGCTGTCCCATTGAGGCAACGCTAGGCCCCATGGTATAAAAGTTAATGCCTTTCACACGGTTCCATGGCTCTTATATTTTCATTCAAACTAAGAGCTTTCACGCTTTTATTATAAAATTGTTCAAGTTAATTTCTCTTGTGCATGTGGGATATTGTCTTTTTCCCAATCAGGCTCTCGGGTCCTCCCTAACTAGGTCTGTTACTGTTGTGCTTCCTCTGTATCATATATTCTCTGCAACCTGGTTAACGAGTACCCTAGCAGAGACCTCATTGGATTTTAATTTGCATGCAGAAATATTTTGATTCATTGATGCATAGGGATATTCTTAACTTGCTTTGTTTCCAGCACAAAGGGTTTCCTCTGTCTTCTCTTCTTCAGTGACAATGATCTCCCTTTGTTTGTAATGGCATCCACGATTGTATTTGACACCCTTCTCTGTCTCTATATTTTACATCAATGAAAACATTATCCAACAACCATATGTTGATTAGATAGTTGCTACAATGAGCGATAGTTTAGATGACCAAATCACTCATGCCAAAGTTTGTTCAAGTCATTGCTATGAGCAACAAAAAATTACAGAAAATATGATGACCCAAAGTTGTCAAATTTGTACATCCTAGTAATATCATCAACAATTCCAGTTGCTAGGACATGCTTGGGATATTTTAAATCCTTGATTACAACTTGGTGAGGTTAGAAATGTATGATTTTTCCTTCATCTGAGTGAGTGATCTGATAGACTGATAGAAGATTGCAAGAAATAATTGGAACACATAATACATCATTGAAATGACCATTATCTACCTTAACTTTTCAAGACCCTACAACACTAATAGATCTATCGCCACAAACAAATATTTGTTTGGTGTTACATTCATTAAAAGTAGAAAAAATGGCTTTATCCTTATCCATATGATAATATGCTCCATAATCAATGCACCACTCATTAGAAGAAGAAGTAGAAGTTTCATTGAAGGAGAAACCATAAGCAGAAAGTGCATGTCTATGAGAAGAAGAAGAAGAAGAATCAAGATTGATGTTGTGATTTTTAATCACTTGTTTTAAGGCTTCCATCTTTTTAAAACATTTAGACTCCACATGACCATCTCTCCCACAAAAGTTGCAATGACGGTCAGTATTCTTACTTTTAGATTTTTCCCCTTTGTCACCATTAGGAGCAGAAGTTGGCTGAGATGGTTTGGGACCCTTATTTTTGTTGTTGTTGTGGTGAGGATGTTGCTTCTTGGGATGCTTGGGTTTATATTTCTTCTAGGCCATTAAGGCTTTGTTATATGTAACTACAATATTGATTACTCCAAGTTGCGAAAAATTATCTTGCTCTTTAATAAGAGAATCACAAAAATACTCAAGAGTGGGTTCTTTATAAGAAGTACCTAGAGCTTATCCAATGGCATAAATGGTAGATATAAACACATACTATGAACTACCAAGCTTAGAAAGAATAATACATATATACAACTATCATTCTCCAGCTCTATTTAACAGTCTTGACATATAAGTCTAAGTGTTTTGAACTTGGATAAATAATCTTCAATGCAAGGAAAATCATTGGGACTTAAATTCAGTAACTAGTTTTCAATCTGGTGAGCTCGAATAATATTGTGTTTACCAAACAAAACTTCAAGCTTATCCTAAGATTCATTTGGGTCATTAATGACTTGAAGGTGAAATCGTAAATCATGAGAGATGGACATTCCGATGAGTCTATGTGCTTGGTCATTTTTATTATCCCAATTGGATTTCTTTTCAACATCAATGGGGGCTTGTTCTTTTCCCACAGTAATCCGGTACAATCATTTACTTAGTACATCCTCCATATGGAATTTCCATGAGAGGTAGTTAGTATTGGTAAACAAAATATTACTTGGAGAAACCATATCAAAATATGCATATAATGTGGATTAAAAAGATGAAAATGATGGTCTGGATGGAAAGCTCTCGAAAAAATAGGTTGTTTCAAAAAAACGACACTAAAAATGAACTTTAGATGTAAAAGTTATGCCCATTAAAAAAAAAGCATAAGCAGTAACCAAAGAGCCACGTGACAAGTATAGGTTGGTCCTCATGGTGATGCCCATCATTCTCTAACTTTGCCTATAAGCTCACTTTTACAAATAAGTTACTTATGACGTGACCCACTTTTATAGAATAAGTGAGAATCACTTTTACAATGAAGTTACTTTATGAAATTAAAGTTGCATGTAAAAAATAACTTAAACAAATATAATATAAATGAAATGCACTTTATAATGAATGCATGAACTTTTAAAAAAAGTAACAAAAAAGAGTCTTGAACTCGAGACCTCTCACTAAATATAACAACTTTAAACCAAGTGAGCTAATGCAAAACATATTATAATTGTAAAAGAGGAGGATGACAGTGCAACTTTCAATCAAGTGAGCTAATGAAAAACATATTATAATTGTAAATGAGGAGGATGGGGGTGTTGTTGTTGGAACTCCACCTCAAAATCCGTGCTTACCCCAAAAACCTTCTTTTTTGCGTGCTCATACAAAAAAAAGTGAAATTTTGGAAAAACAAATTTGAGTCTCAACAACAATGGGGTTAGATCTTAGTTAGCTTACTCGGAAAATGCAATCAAGGTGCGTGCTTACCCCAAAAACCTTCCTTTTTGTGTGCTCATACAAAAAAAAGTGAAATTTTAGAATTTGTTTTGAGTCTCAACAACAATGGGGTTAGATCTCAGTTACCTTACTCGAAAAATGCAATTTTCCTCTCTATTTCTGATTTGCTGGGTTTTCATACAACAAAAAGGAAAGAGCATACACAGAAAATAAAACACTTTCCGCTATATTTCTAATTTTCTGAGATCGCATAAAGTGCACAAAAAAAGAGCATATGCAGATCGAAAATAGTAGCAACCCATAAATAAAAACAAAAACCCAAAATATTAACTCTGTAGAAAAATTTAAAAAAGAGCATATTCAGGCTTTATACCTCCGGATCTGATTAAAATGGTTGTATCTTGGGAAAACATACACCTTTTCGGGTGAAACAAAAAACATTTCTAATTGAAATAAGTGCTCCAGACACAACAAAATAGTCCTCTCAGCCTAGAAATGTATGGAAATAACAGAAACTAGAAATGAAACAACACAACTTCAAGATCTCGATCTACACGTGAGCGGGTTTTCAAATGGGCTTTTGATACCATGTTCGAAAAAACAGGATGAACACCTTCAATAACCACTCACATAACCCAATCAAATATTAACGCACCGATGTTTTTATGTGGTTAAAACCCTCGAAGAGGGAAACGATCCATTACACCAGCCAACGTGGCCACTTGAGACAATATATTAATGTAAAAGAAAAACATTTTACAAGAGATTTTCTCGCAATCGATCATCAAAAAATGACCATCCATTCTATTTAAATAGAGATTGTGGACCAATTGGGTGCTAACCATGGATCAATGTAGGCATTAAGATCGAGGAGAACATGAGTCATCGGATCACTCTATGTCTAGAACATATCATGACCATCAAATTACATAACTAGAAATGAATGGTAATTTATACTAAAACAACGCACTAAGAAACACATTTTTACCTAAATACACTTTAGACCAAGTTGATCTTAACTAATTCCTAAGTCTCTAAATATCCTAACACAAAAGTGAGTCTGGGGTGTGTTGCAACATAAGGTTACATAATGTTTTGAGAAGGAAGAATCATTTCTTAGAATAGTTATGATCTGGATAAGAGATGAGAATAGTTATTCAAATTTATGCATTTTTTTAGAAAAGTTCCCTATTTTGGTGCATGAATGATTACTAAGGAGGAAATAATTATGAGCAAGTTGGATAGTGAGATAATCACAAATTTGGAACAAAGCAAAATCAAAATATTTGTAGGAATTGGAAAATTTTTGGAGTTGTTTCATTGTTTTATGGGTAAAGCATGCGAGTAACAAGTATGTTTTGGAGTTTGTTGTCAATTCATATTATTTTTTTCCAAGGAAAACCTCATGGGATCTCTCTCTCTCTCTCTCTCTCTCTCATTTAGAATATCTAGATGGAATATAACTCAACTGCTAGCCACATCTTGGCATGGGTAATTGTCTCTTGTCAACTTCATAGGTTCACTCAACAAAAGGCCCAATTAGATGTTCCCCCATTGAAAATAGCAAACCCTACGAGAATGGATTGGCTTCTATAACACCAAAATCAACTACCAAATATGGTTGAAATGACCACCTTGAGTTTTGGACTGAAAATTGAACTCATCAAGGTAGAACTTCACTATAGCACTTATTAAGTCATAAATTGTTATGTGCATTTCTCTCAAATGTTGTACCTATATTAATTAAACTAAAAGGCACGTGGTGATAAGAAAAAGTTCCCCACCTAGTAGTGAAAGTAGTTTTGAAATGGTCCTTGTAGTTGACCTTAATCTAGTTGTAACTAGAAAATCCATCCAACAAGGACATCATCTAAGAACCAACAACTTGTTGTAGGATTAGTTCCATGTTGGGGAGATAAATGTTGTATTTTAAACTATCCCAGTTTAGGGAACAAAAATCAACAAAAAGTTTGATATACCCATTCCTTTTATAGATGGGTACCAAGTTGGCCACACACTCAAAATATTAGGTAGGAAAAATGATATGGGCATCAAGCATTTTATTTACCCCCTTGTGAATGGTAGCTTCCAGGGTTAGATTGACAAAATTTTGTCTCTATATAACATGTATGGAATTCTCTTTTATAGGTATGGCACGCATAATATTTCTTGGATTAAAACCATGCAAGTCAACATATGACCAAGGAAAAACATATTTGAATTTGAGAAAGAGAGCCATAAAATTATTCTTCTCCTTTTCAGAGTAGTTATCACTTATGTACAAGATTTTTGGTTCTTCCTTTGATCTTGTTTTACAAGTACATTTTCTCCTACCGTACGCTTATAATTATTTTGAGTGGAGTTATCCTTCCTACCAACATCACTAGGGGAAAATTTATTTTCCAGATGAGTGAATTCATTAGGATACTTATTATCTTCTATATGGATGATATTTCCATCTTCCTATTATTCATTCAAAAGAAATAAGTAGATTTCTTCATCGTCCTGGAAGACTTGCCAAGACTCCTCATTGTCAAGGACATTAGGTCTATACAATTAAACAAAAAAGAAATCTAATTTATCTTTCAACATATTCTTATAATCTCTTGTAGTGTAAGAATTAAGCATATTAGAAACATCATCCAGATTTCTACAAATGTGGATAAAATTAAAGAACAAGAAGTTCTCAATGAAGTGCCATACGAATTGAGTGCAGAGTTTGAGTAGCCTTTTCAAAGGAAAATAGGAATGTTTAACTAAATTGACAGTTAGCTCATAATTTTCAAAAACAGTCAAATGTCTACATCCTAATTTGGTATTTTTCTCTACACCTAAATTAAATCTTCAAACTCAACTACATTATCTGTACATGGGAAATTCAATTGATAAGAAAAATGGTGTAATTTTCCTAAGGGTGAGTATAATACATTGTCTACACCACAAAATTCACTTGAAGAAGTACCCTCAAAGTGCATGTGTGAAGCTTGATCATCAAAATTAGGTGTGGGATCTGCACTATTTATGTTATCTTCTTTAGTTAATATAGAGTACATGTCGGTTTGTATATGATTTTATAACGCTCTGCGCCTAGGGTTTCTTCGAGATTTTCTTTGCTACATTTTTCACATATCCAAAGAATGGCTTCTAGTTCGGAGGGAGGATCCCCCCCATTGTCTCCACCACCACTGGATATAATAGCATTTCAATCTCTGATTTCATCTTATTCCTATATGGTAAAGCTGCCACCATCCCGATTGGTCAAGAAACTAGATGATATTCTGAAGGTTCTAGTGCATCCCTTGAAATCCCTCCTTTTCGAATTGAGGCTTGCTAAAAATGGGATAATCAGGAAGTTCACTGGGTTATGGCCATCTCCATGCACTATGGCTCAATGGATGGATCTAAATTGGAAGAAACAAAATCCAAGGGAAGATGTCCCCAGCCTTCTATGGTAAGGAGTTTTATGTTTTTTTGTTTGAAAATAAGGAAGATTAGGATCTTATCTCCAGGAGTGGGCCTTATTTTATGGGTACTGGTTGCATGTATTTGAATAAATGGATGCTTGATTTTAGTCTTGAGAATGATATTCCCTCAGTAGTTCCTGTATGGGTTCATCTCCCTTTTATCCCCCTACATTGCTGGAATGATGAAACCCTAAGAAGCATAGGAAATATGCTCGGAAGATTCATTGATCGATCTGAATCATGAGAAGGTATCCAAGCGTGTGCTCGTCTCTATTTAGAGGTGGATCTAGAAAAAGGTTTACCTAAGAATATTCAATTAACCCTTGAAAATTGGTCCTATATCCAAAAGGTGGACTACAAGCAAATCCCGTTCAAATGTACAACTTGCCACAAATATGGGAATTTCACAAAGAATTTTCCAAAGATCAAAGTGGATCAGCCCAAGGAAAAGGAACAAGAGCAATGGAAAAAACCAAAAAGGAAGAAAGCAAATGGAAAGGAAGTGGCCCAACAACAAGAACCAATTCAAGAGGGGAACCCTCCTTCACCCCCTCTGCATAATCCCAAATATTTGGGTGGGGGGATCGTAAGGTAGAGAGCAGTAGAAATAAGTATGCAGTTTTAGAAAATATGGAGGCAGATACTGTAGAATCATGAGAAGAGGGAATTGAAAATGAAGATTGTAATAAGATAGTAGTGGAGGAACCTGATATGCCTTCAAAACCCCAAGAGGTCGCAACCCATAATAATGGGGATCCCACCCCTAGAAAAATCCTTTCTCAACCTATTTCTAGTATCCCGATTATATTAGAGGAAGGAAGTTAGGAGGAATCAGGTGCTGAATCTGAGATAAAAGCCTCACAAAGTACAATGACACAAAAAGTAGGTAGGCAATATAATCACAACAGAAGGGAGAATGAAGCATACTATGATAAGGAGTGAGGCATCTAAACCACCTTGGAAGGAGTATTTAAAAAGGAGGGGAAAAGTTGGAATACCATGTTCAACCAACAAAAGGGGTGTCCTAATCTATTCCTTAGACCTAATCTTCAAGTAAATAATGAAATTAGTCTCCTGAAATTGTAGAAGATTGGGTAGTAAGGATAAGAATGAGGCAATGGGAAAGTTAATAAGAGTAGAAAAACCTCAAATCCTTCTGATCTAGGAGAAAAAATTGAGTGAACATGAGGCCCTTCAAGAAATGCAACAAATTTGGAGGAAAATCAAGGGAGTAGCAATTAGTGTAAGAGGGGCTTCATGGGGAATATGCACTCTCTGGAACCCATAAATTTATCAGTTGGAAAACAACTTTGAAGTAGTGCATTGAATTATGGTGATGCTGGTACATCTATCCACATGTATGTTTTTTCATATTTTTAATATGTACATGCCCAATAACTACTGGGAAAAGTCAGAATGTTGGGATTCTCTATTGGGAATTGGGGAATCCAGATTCACCCAAAATTGTATTATAGAGAGATATTTTAACACTACCATGCATCTGAGGGAAAAAAGAGGGGGTTCTATTGTTATGGATCCATCAAGGGAAAATTCAGAGGATCTAATATCTACTTCGGATCTAATTAATGTTTACCCGAGCAAGGGTAGATTCACATGGAATAACAAAAGAGTTGGTTCATGGCATATTGCATCTAGGCTTGATTGATTTCTTATCCCCAATTCTTTTTTGTCTCTCCCTGAATCAATCTCTTTTCTTATTATCCCTTGGGAAATATCTGATCATTTCCCTATCTCACTTTATTTTTCGAAAGAGGAGAATTTGGGGCCCATCCCCTTCCTTTTTAACCCCCTATGGATGGAGAATCCTGATTTCTTCCCTTTGGTTTCCCACTCCTAGTGCCACTGGATCTCTAGATCCCCTGTCCACATTTGGCAACAAAAGATTATATTAATCAAAGGAACAATTAAAAACTAAGTCAAGGAATTATTTCATTATCTGAATTTGGTACTTTAGAATCAGAGGAAACTTGAGGAAATACAAGAAAAGATGGAGAGTAATGAAGTGCTTCCAGATCTATTGAAGAAAGAAAAAGTTGTGTATCATAATCATGTTAAGTCTTTGAAAGATGAGGATTCCATGTGGAGATTTAAGTCCAGATCTCTTTGGCTTCAAGCTATCGATAAAAAACATGTCCTTATTCCATAAGCAGGATAAAGCTAGGCAATGGTGCAATAGGGTTGAAAAAATCAAAACACAACAAAGAGAAGTGTTATCTTCCTTTGAGGATATTAAATAGGAAACCTCATTGCATTGTGGAAATATTTACACAGAAGAGGGAGAGTTGGACAAGGAGTTATGTAAGCAATTTCTCTCTCACATTCCCTTGAAATTTTCTAAAGAAGATATCCTGTAGTTGAATAATCCAGTCATAGAAGAGGAAATGTTTGCAACCATAAATAAGTTTAACCTTGATAAAACCTATGGCTGAATGGATTTACTATTCAATTTTATAAAGGATGTTAGTCCATCATTAAATATGATTTAATACAAATGATTCAATATGTGTAAAAATCGTCGCACAAGGGAGGGGTCACAAATTCATCTTTCTTGGCTTTAATTCCAAAAGATTAAGATAAAAAAAAATGCCTCTTCCTTTGATATATTTCATCCCATCTCCGTATGTAATGTCTCTTATAAAATTATGGCAAAGATAATAACAAACAAGCTGAAACCATTTTTATGCAATCTTATTCTTTCAAATGAAGGGGGTTTGTGGAGAAAATATAAATATGAGATAATATCATTCTGGTGCAGGAGGCCATTCACTCGAGCTACACCTAAGGGGAAAAAGGTATGATCATTAAAATTGATATGGCCAATTCATTTGATAGAGTCAAACACAACTTTCTCAATCCAGTATTGGAAAAATTTGTCTTCAATCAAACTTTTATCTTCTGGATTAGTTCTTGTATCAACAATCCCTAGATTTCTCCTTTGATCAATGGTAGGCCAACCCCCTTTTTCAAAGATTTTCTGGGGCTTAGGAAAGGATGGCCTCTTTCCCCTCTTCTATATGTCCTTTTGTCATAAGATCTAAATAGAAGACTATAATGGGAGCATAGATTAGGATAAATCCCAAGAATTTGAATTGCCAGAGGGGTTAAAAGAATTAACCACTCCCAATTTGATGACACAACGCTATTGATGGGAGGGGCCTAAAACATTATAGCCCGTAGATTCAAACTTGTATTGGACCAGTTCACTCATATATTAGGAGGGATAATCAATAAGGATAAAATTCAGTTATATTCCTGGAATATCAATGCTCATAATCCGATGGGTATTGCTCAGATCTTCCAATTTTTGTTCTAAGTTGATTGGAAATCTTTTAAATATCTAGGAATGCCAATCCGTTTGAAATCACTTGGCAAGTTATTCTACATAAAACAAAAGAGAAGTTAGAAATATGGGGTGATTTCTGGCTAAACCCGACCAAAAGAATGGTGTTTGTCAAATATGTTTTGTCCTCTCTTCCTATTTTCCAATTCTCTGCTCTTTTGGCTCCCGTTGGCATTAAAAAAAGATTTTTCTTAGGCAACTCGTAAATTTTTGTGGCAAGGAGAAAAATATAATACAAAGAGATTTCACTTGGAAAATTGGAGCTTGGTAAGGTCCCTCGAAATGGTGAACATTTCCCTAGGATAAAAACTATTATGGAGAATGGTGACAGTGGAAAATGAATGGTGGAAATGGGATTTACTCAAAAAATAATTTTTAGGGGAAAGAAGAATATGTCTTGATGAGCCCCCAGGGAGGCAGTCAGGATATCTTATTTGGAAGTTGCTTTGGGCCTCCCTCCTCCACTTTCAAAAATCACTCACTTGGATTCTTGGAAATGGAAAGCATATCAACATTTGGAATGATGGCTATCTCGACTCCTCCCCTCTAATTCAAGATCCCTCTTTCATCCCACTCATGCGTTGGTTGTCAAATCAACACAAGATCACTCTCTTTGATATTTCAAGCTGGAACTCCAATGGAGATTGTATGGATTAGGATTTGGGTCCTATCCCTCCCCCCCTTAGTAATCTGGCTCAGTCCTTTTTTCTAAATCTTAAAGGGGCAGCCCCATTCCATCAATAGGAAAGAGACAATAGAAGTTGGGGTGCAGTATGATATTCGGTAAAGGAAGGATATATAACTCTGCTTCAACAAACTACTCTTCCTACAAAATCAACTATGTGGAAGAATATTTGGAATAATGACGGGCTTCCGAAATAAATGTATTTTGGTGGATTCTATCTCAAGGTAAGCTCCTCATTAGGGAGAATTTGAGTAAAAGAGGTTTTCAGGGGCCCTTTCGATTTACCCTCTGTCTATAAAATATGGAAATGTCTCATTATTTATTCATGGAATGTGAATTCTCCAAATAGGTATGGAAATTAGTGTACTTGGAATTGTTCCACAAGGTATCATGGAGTAAAAATATTAAAACATTAATGGGAAAGTGGGGGACATACTACCCAATAATTTTTCATTGTAAGACCGTGTTCCAAAGAGCATGGAAGGAATCTCCTAGATATGTGTGTTGGCAACTGTGGATTTCCATAAATAGAGTCATTTCCAAAAATAAATATTCCAATCCTTCCTCTATAACAACACACTCATTGGGAAAAATGGAAGAATATCTAAACTTCAAGAGAATCAGAGTGGAGGCCCCTCAGAAACTGGATCTAGAGGAGGAACTATAGATGTACAAACTTAGCATACATGTTACAATTAGTAACAAGGTGTCTCAAATATGATTTTGTCAGCTTTGTTCTTCTCCAATGGAATTTCATTCTTGGCTTTCTTCCCAATCGTGTTATACTCTATGCTTTGATGTTGTAACATCCCGCTCTGGCGCACTGAGACCACTTATTATTTGAGGACACTTGCTCGCAAGTGATCCGGA
>CBVK0103950654.1:0-10075 GCA_900067695.1 Picea abies
GAGTTTTTAGAAAGTTTTTAAATGAAATTGTTTTGTGAGGCTGGGGGTGAAAACCAACCTCGTTTGATTAAAAGTGGGAGTGGATAGACCTGTCAAGAAAAGATGGGGTGTTTTCGGGATCCCTTTTGAGGAAACTTACTTAAACCGCCACGTTTCGAGAAGAGGCTATGTGAGTGCGAAAAGTGCTTTTTGTGTGTGAGTGAAAGTGTACCAAATTTTAGTTATTTAGATGTCACCTTGCAGCATGTGGACATCGCTTGGTCCTTTACAAGTGTTTGTTTACCTAAATCAACTAGATGCCATTGGTACAACCTTGCGGAATTTTAAAAGCCCTAGCATGTGGACATTGTGGTCCATTACTATCCTTTAACTCCCTATGAGTGAGTTAATCTAGAAAAAGCATGAAACTATCCTAGATTGAACATGTGGGCATGTGTGGGCTCGTTACAAACCTTTAAACTCTCCTAGTTTTTTGATCTAAGAAAGCATAAATTCAAACACTATTCTAGCTTTGTTGACATGTGGGCATGTATGGGCCCGTTACAAGAATGCGTTTGAAAAAATGAAACTAAGAGGGGTCTCAAAAAAGAGTCGTTGTCCTCTCCTAAAAGATTTGAATTTTTAAGGGAGATGAGATCGTTTTCGCAATCTAGTTCTGATTCTCAAGGTCGCCTGAGGGCGCGAGAGAAGAGCATACTTAAGATTGTTTACTCGCGACTTCTAGTCCCAAATGTGATTTTAGATGTGATTTACCACTTGATGTTCAACTTAGATTTATGAATCAGAACAAGCCATCCACGTGGCTGAAAGCAAAATAAGGAAAAAATGATTTTAATCCTCCGAAGTGCCTATGTTCGACTATCCCCTTTATAAGTTGAGGGGCCTAAGTTGTGCAGTGTTTAGAGCGTGCATTACATCAGTGTTTGAAAAGGAAAATCACATCAAGAAACCTTTACAATGCAAAATTTTTAGTCAAATGCGCGGCTGTTATACTGGACAGGTGCGCATGTGCGCGCTGGACAGAGCGCATGCACGCGTCTGTGGGGTGTCGTACCCGCGCGTTTGAGAAAAAGGGCCGATTCTCTCGATTCTGCGGTGAATCGGCTGATTGATAGGTCGGCGAAAGCCAATTTGAATCCCTGCAAGTCAAAAATGACAAAAGGAAAGCGAATTGAACCCAATTGAAAGAGGATTTAATACCTTAACTCCCCAGTGGAGTCGCCAATCTGTTCGTGCTCGAATCGTCGCCGGGTGAGCAAGAATGGGAGCACTAGCATGCCCTGTCGGGCTCAGCAAGGCAGAACAGGTTTGTTGTGGATCAAAATGGGTTAACAAAGAACAAAAAACCAAACGAAATAAAATCTATCTAACAGCAAAAAAGCAAATAATATCATAACAATAAACAAAACTTCAAACGTGAGACAAGGGAGTTCCCAGTGGTTTCAAGGCTTGATCTATTAACAAAAACCAAAGCACACGCTGTAGAAAGGGATAATGGTTCCTCTTCCCTCCAGCGGAAGGTCCTTCGGGAATCCTCAACTGAATGCCTTCCTTACAAAATGAACAAAGCAGAAATGGATGGTGAGAGAACTCGATATTACACAGCTGATGAACTGGTGATCCAAGGCTAGGCTTAGAAGCATCTGAACAGCGTAACTCTACTCTGAATTCCCTGCTGAAACAATGAGCCTTCGCTGCTTTTTATAGCCATTTCCAGGCGGTCACGTAACTAGTTCCCGGTGTAGACATAGGCTAGTTTAGGGTTCGCTTAAGCCATAAATTCGCCGTATTTGCATAACCGACCCTGATCAGAGGGTCAAATCGTCTTGGGGGCCGGTCCATGAGCGGTCGAGAGGCCGACTTAGGCAATTAATGCACTGTATTAGCAGATGCGCGGCTTTTGCTGTGGACAGTCGCGCATCGGGCGCTTAAGCGCGCAAAACACGTTCTTATTCCGTGCATAGCCACGCACTTTACTGATGTGAAGTGTCTTTCAATTTTTGTATAGTTTTTGACCCTTTTGGAATGCTGTAAACTTCATTCTGTGCCATGAATGACTTCATTGTTGTGTTGATGATGCGGAGTTCTTGTCGCCATGTGCAGACGAAATTTCAGTGATAACAGTGTGTTTTGGTGGACAATAAATAGACCAATGGTCAATATTAAATCTGAAGGAATGATTGGATAGTTACATAGTGATGAAGCTCATGTAGTATATTTTGATAGCCACTGAATGAGATCAACAATGGAAATTTAATTCAAAGGAAGATATGACGACTTTTGAGTATTGAGTGATATGTTGTGTCTTCCAATACCCGATGGTCCCGATATGCTAAGAAGAGATCAATGGATGAGAATTGATCAGGAACCAGATCCAACAGGTGCTAAGCAATGAGGTTGTTTGTGTGTTGTATTAGATAGTGAGCAGATCGACAATTGATATTAGATCGAAGATGGATCAAATGGTGGCTGAGAGTTGAGGCTATGTTGCATGTTTTGATGGGTAGAGAACAAATCAACGGCCACGATTGATTCAAGGGACCGCATCCGATGACTGTTGAGCTTCAAGGTTTATGCTCTGTCCTGTGAGAAAATAACATGATAATTAGGAGAAAATTGGGGCTCGTTTCGAAGGATTTATGAAGTCCAAATTTTAAGGAAGAGTCAAGCAATCTAGAGTCAACCTCATGAGAAATATTTTTTGGATATGTGGACAAACCCTTGGGTGTTTTCTCTATATAAATAGCGATGCTCAAATCCAAGTCAATTGGGTGTGGTGAGAGTGAATCATGTGAAGAGAAGCTATGAATCTCTAAGGTCCGAGGATGCCAGAGAATGAAAGGAAGATAATGTAACTGTCCAAGGGTGGCTGGGAAGTGCAAGATCTAAGGAACTTCTGAAATCAAGTAGATTGTGAACTGAAGGAATGTGTTGTGACAGCAGAGACAAAACAGTAGTTTCATGCAAGTGAAGGCTTGAGGGAAAGAGAAGATTTGACATTATTGACAAATTAAGGAGATTGGTGTCTCCAATAGGTTGGTTCCTACATATTGTTGAGTTGGTGCTTAGCTAAGGGGATTGGTGTTTGCTGTAGGCTGGTGCCTGCAAACATTGTAACATTAGGTTGGTGCCTACATGATTTAATAAAAAAATGATTTGTGGTTTTCTCCCATTTGGGTTTCCACGTTAAATACCTATGTATTGTGGATTGTATGGTTGTGTATTTATCATCAATGGATATAGTTGGTAAAGTAATACATTGATAAATATTGAAAGAAAAAAAGTAGTCTTATATTGATTTACCCCCCTCTCAGTGTAAGTAAGTGTGTCAACATATAAAGCTTGGGTGTGCCCTATAAAATTCTTTGATCACTTTCCGACCATTTTGGAATTGGGAGAGAAAGAAGACAAGTTGAGGCCCCCCTTCAAGTTCAACCCTGCATGGTTGGAGGATGAAGAGTTCAAGGATACAATCTCTTCTCATTGGAAGCACTATGATCCTTTATCTAAAGATTTGAAGTGAAGTTAATCTGTCTATGCTTTGAAAACTATTAAGGAATTGGTGGTGGCTTGGTCGACTGAGAAGCATAGAAAGTAGAGGGTCTTGATGGTAGAATTAAGATAGAGTGAATCTATCATGGGAATGTTGGGATGATTTTGGATGAGGATAAACTAAAGGAAGTGAAAAGATTAAAGTGTCAAAAGTACAAGTTACTATTGGAAGAGGAGGAGTGGTGAATTAAAAGTTGTGTCGCTTGGATTACGAGTGGATATCTTAACATAGAGTATTTTCATTCTTTTTCCAATTACAAAAGGGGGAAAAAAATGATTTGGGATCTCCATGCGAAAGATGGCAGAGAGGTTAGATCCTTTAGGAACTTGGCACCCTTAGGGGTATCAAATTTTGGTACTATTTACAAGAAACTAGGATATTGTCCTATTGGATAAATTATGTCCCTAATAAACAAAGTTCCACACTTGGTGGAGGATGAAGAGAATGAGGAACTCTTTCAAGTGGTCATGCTGGAAGAACTTTAGGCCATTCTTGGATATTTTCAAAGGGACATAAGCTCAAGGCCTGATGGATGGAATGCATAATTCTACATTGGTTTTTTCTATCTATTGGGGACTGATATTCTCAAGGTGGTAGAGGAAGTTCACTAAAAGGGTAAAGTTATGGGGAATATCAATTCCACCTTTAGGGCCTTGATCCCAAAGAAGGATCATATTTACAATTATAATGATTTCAAACCCATATCGCTATGTAAGATGGTATATAAAATAATTTCAAAAGTCATAGCTTCTCGAATCAATCCCTTATTGTCAAGGGCCATTTCGGTTGAACAATTTGGTTTCTTGGAGGGAAGGAATATACATAAAGCTATTGTAGTTGCTTAAGAGGCTTTGCATAGTATTAAAGTGCATTCATCCCCGCCTGTGATTATGAAGCTTGACCTCTCCAAAGCATTCGACCATGTGTCTTGGAATTTTTTGCACCTTATGCTACTATAGATCAGCTTGTCTTTGAGAATGGTCAAATGAATCTTAGGTTGTGTTACTTATGTGTAGATGGCAGTCTTAACCAATGGTTCAAATTCCCTCTTTTTCAATCCTTTGCGTGGGTTAAGGCAGGGGTGTCCTTTATCGACTTACCTGTTCCTATTGGTGGTTGAAGGATTAAGTAGATGGTTGTTGGATTCCAAATCTTGGAAAGTTATTCAAGGGGATCAAGTTAGCAAGCACATATATATTACCCATCTCTTATTTGTGGATGATATATTAGTCTTTTCTATGGCATTGATTGGGAAGTTAGGAAAGTTTTGGATATTCTCGATCTCTATTTTATGGGTTCTAGAATGGAGGTAAATAGATTCAAGCTAGTCGTCTATTACTCGTCTCTAGATGACCCCCTCCATATAGCTAGACCTGATCCTTCCCTATGAAAGGGGAACCTTTGATGAAGGTATTAAACATATGGGATTTATCACCAAGCCAAACAATTACCATAAGGTTGATTGGCATTGGTTAACTTCAAGAGTAAATTTAAGTTTTTCATTATCATGTAACAGGTGGTTATCGAGAGTAGCCATTCCATTTTATTAGCTCCTCTTGGCTCACATTATGAAAGGTTCCTTGGAACTAATACGTAAACTTTATTTCAACTATATTTGGTAGAGCAATGGAGAATATAAGGGTCTTCATCTAGCCAATTGGAAAATGATTGCTTTACCCCAAAAATGGGGTGGATGGGGGTTAAAGGATGTTCATCTCTTTGGGAATATCTTGTGGTGATGTCCCTTTGGAGTTTCATGACAAAATCCATCTTATGGAAGGACATTCTAGTGGATAAATATGTTTCCCTAGACACTATTGAGGATTGGGTTTGAAAAAGGAACAAGTCAATCTCGAGAGTGTCCAGCCAATGGAATATGCTCACTTTCTCCTTTCCTATTATTGGTAAATATCTAGCATGGAAGGTAGGCATATGATCATAAATAATAGTTGGGGTTGATGCCATCATGGGATGTGGGGAGGATGTTTTTTTCCCGGATGAGTTGGTTTTATTTATTCAGTAGAGAGGTATAACAACAATCTCTAATATCAATGATCCAGAGTCCTCATCCATTTGGAATCAGGGGTGGCTCTCAACTAACATGTTGGGTCTACATAAGATCGGGTGGCCAATTTGGCATAGGTTGATCATCTCCTTGAAATGTGCCCATATCCATATATTTGATTGATGAGATAAGCGAGTGTGGCTTTTTAATACATTAGGTGGTTTTTACACTGCAAAGACTAGTTACCTTTCTTTGGTAGAGGATATGATCCTTGATCTGCAGTGGTGGTGGTAGGTGCTCTAGAAGATTAAGGCTCCCCCTAAATGTTTGGTCTTGATGTGGCTAGTACAGAGTGGAAAGTTGTTGACATGGGATGTTCTCCAAAAAAGAAGTTTTCAAGGGCCTGGTGTATGTACTTTATGTAAGGAGTATGGGGAAGATATTTCACATCTTTTTGTCCATTGAAATTAGTGTCAAATGCTTTCCATGTTTGGGGGATGTGGGACAATGATGGTGTAGCTCTTTGCTTTAAAGAATGAATTTTTATTCGAGAGTTGAAGCCTTTTCAAGCTCTTCCTCTAATGGTAATTTGTGGCATTCGACATGCCTAAAACTTGGCTATTTTCGAAGGAAGATTTCTTCCTCCAAATGTTGGGGCAATGAATGTTGTGTATGTATTTAAGCAATTTTCTAAGCCTCATAAGGATATTTTTGCTCATCGGGTGGAGTCTTTAGTATTTTATCAAAGCCGATCCTGGGCCTTTTCTAGTGGGGCATGCCAAGAAGACCCTTGTGGATTGGGCTTTGTACTATATACAACTAAGAACATTTTTACTTTTTTTCAAAGCCAAAAAGTAGAGTTTCTAGATTTGTTTTATATTTTGAGAGTGGCTAGCAGAAAGCACATTCCATTGTCATTAATTATGGGTGATTCGAATCTTGTAATTCACAGTCTCAAGGGTGATAGTCAGATTCTGAACTTGAACCTTATTCCAATCTTTCAACTAGTAAAGGATGTCTCCACTCTCTTTGATCATTTGTCTTTCCTTCATATTTTCAGGGAGAATAATGGAATTGTTGATGCTTTGTCCAAGGAGGGGTTGTGGATTCCAACATACACTTATTTGATTTCGTCTCATGAAAATGGTGAAGTGTCCAGGCTTCAAAGTAGCCTAGAGGAATTTTTTTCCACAAAAAATTACGCTTTATATTTATATTAAATATAAATTGTTCCTTTACAGACAATTGTCCCAAAATATAAACTGGACAGAACCTTCCTCACTGTTGAACCAAAACAATCAACAATATTAGAGTCAAGAACATGGTTACAATAACCAAAAACTATATCTAGCTTCGCCAATCGACAAAAGGACAAAATAGATGCACCAGACATACTCTAGCCCAGGAAAGGCTAGTGTGCTTCAAGATACCACAAAACACAAATTTATATACCATGAGCATATAATCTAATAAAGATCTAAAAATTGATGAGGACCCTCATGTTCCTCTTTACACAGATAATAGACAATCTTCCTTGGAGCTTGTAAGAGCGCATGTTTGGATAGGTTTTCCACAACTTTGTTATCTTCCTTGTAAACATGAGCAAAAGAGATTTTCTGAAATAGCTTGATAATCTCCCTGAGATGGTCCTTCCATCATTCCAGGGAAGCCACCTGAAGACGACCCTTCCCCTTCAGCCATTCAATGATAATTTTTTAATCTCCCTGAACATAGATCTCCAGAATTGAAAGGCGAGATGCCAGAGTGAGGAGGGCCCAAGCTCCCAAGAGCTCGGCTTTAGTATTTGTTCCCAACCCACAGTTGAAAAACCACTCATAACTTTTGTGCTCATTGATCCTAATTTTTCCACCAGCTCCACAATTATTGCCCGATGAATGAGTAGCCCTATCAAACCAACCAACAACCCCACCTCCTTCCAGAATACCAGGAATATGTCCGCGACAGGCAACTTTCGTTTTGGTATTACAATCCCCCATGACTGATATCGAAAGAAAAAACACCTTTTGTAAACTGGGAATACTGTCTTAAAAAATGGCCAGGTTCCTTTCCTTCCAGATAAACCAACAAATGACAACTGGTAAACATGGATACAATGTGTTTTGATCTTTCCAAAATTTAAAACAACCTGATAGGGTATCTCCAGTCCACCTACCTAAGAGATTTAAGGATAATGTTACCTTATTCCAGACTTCAAGGGCGAAAGAACACTCCACAAACAGGTGGTATGTTGTCTCCACGCTTTTTTTACATAACTAACAATAACCCAGGCCTAAGAAATCTCTGCATTGAAGCATATCCCAGGTGATAATTTTAATCTTAGCAATTAACCATGTAAAAAAATTTATTTTCAAAGGGCAAGCCCTGGACCATAATGCTTTCCTCCAGCCACCAATCACAAAGTTCCATTTATTTTTCTTCGTGGCCACAAAAACGTTTTTAACAGAGATATGACCCGACACATCTTCCCCCAACCAAATTATCTCATCCAGCTTCTCGACTAATTGTACACCAGCGTTAATGAGAGCTCGACGAAAAAGTTGCCATTCCAAAGCAAGACATCCCTCTAAATCCAGATCAGTGCTAGAAATCCAATTTGAGTCAACCATCCCCACACAGGACTCACATTGTGCTTGGTATAGGTATTATACGCCTTTCCTGTCGATAGCTAAGATCAACTCTTCAGACATAACCACCCCTTCCCCCAAACCCAAAATGTGGTCTCTGCCCAACAGAATAGAGTGTCTTGTCCCCGACTGCTAAGCTAACCAATGTAGGAGGATATGTTATGATTTTAAAAGGTGTTTCCAGGTCTGGGACCCTTTAACATCCACAACATTTACCATGTGTAGCCATCGAGCAATAGAAACAAAGGGATAATATTTTTCCTTTAAGATTCAGTGCCATAATCCCTCCTACATTAGTGCTCTCCATAGTGTGTTCTCCGCCATAGCTATGCTAAAACTACCAAAATTTCTCAAACCCTGGCCCCCATGTTTTTTTGGGCGAGAAATAAGTTGCCAAGCACATAGGTGTATCTTCTTCTTTTTTTTGTTCTCAGACCAAAGGAAACCGAAGATTAACTGTCAAATTCTTTGAAGAATCAGGCAAGGCAAGTTTGTCAGTGCCAGCCAATAAACTGGTTGGCTTTCAAGAAAAGCCTTGATTAGAATTAATCGTCCCCCAATAGAAATCCATCTATTGCACCAATGACTTATCCGACATTCAAACTTGGCAATAAGCCATTGCCAATCCTCTTTTTTGTACCTGTCAATCTTCAAAAAATAGCCAAGATACCTGAAACCAACTGAAAGATTAAGAAAATTATAATGATAAATAACCTTTAAATTCTCCAATTCGTGTTGTTGCATACCATGCTGAAGGAAAGAAGTTTTCTTATCATTGATCTTAAGACCATATGCATTACAAAAACTTCCCAAAACTCTTTTAATTTTCTGCCACTCTGCAATAGTTGCTTTAGTCATAATTAGGATATCATCGACAAACAAAAGATGGAGAACCTTGATTAGCCTTGATACTTTAATTCCCATCAGTAAGCCTTCCTCTTGACTTCTTTTTAAATCCAGGCTCAAACCTTCCATAATTAAAATGAAAAGTAAGGGAGACAGTGGGCACCCCTGTCGTAGCCCTCTTCCACTATTAAAAAACCTCGAAGGCTCCCCATTAATTAATATCGCATAGGTTGCTAATGTGATACAACCCATAATCCACTTAGTCGTTGGCAGGCCGAAACCACATTGTAGTAGGACCAATATGAGAAAATCCCAGTTCACACAATCATAGGCTTTCTTCAAATCTATCTTTAGGATTAATGCTTAGAGATTTTTATCTTTGATATGTTAAAATGGGAGAGTAGAGTGATATAAACATATATTCTATTGCTTACAAAATCAATACAATGGACTCTATTATATAGAGTGTACAGGTTGTTATCAGATCTAACTTATTCTAAAGATAACTGGAGAGGTTGAGAGAATATCTCAACCACACACCAAACTAGGATCTCACCAATCCAACTCTCTAACAACCTCTTAATCATAGGATCACACAACTCACGTAGAGATGAACTCTATGTAAGTTTTAAACCTGCGAAGTAAAGCAATGCATATATATTCTTAAGCAATACAGAAATTAATCAATGGCTCATACACAGAATACACAGAGATCTTTACCGGAAACCCTCAACCGAAAAAACCTTTCTTTTTCATTATATCGAATTTCACCATTCGCCATACAATATATACAACGTTTTTAGGTATTTCGTAGATACCAAAACCCTAATCCCTAAATCCGGGTTTAATTTACAAATCAGCTAAAAATAGCAGTCATCGTATCTGACGCACCCACACACACACACAAGCAAAGAATATAACACATACCCAACATTCTCCCACTTGTTGTTTTCTTTGCATCCAGGGGTCCAGGGGATTATATAGTCAACAATCCAGGGCAGCAATGCCCATTGTTACTCTACACCA